>ML677507.1:2271944-2283731 GCA_007922305.1 Dermatemys mawii
CTCTCCGGTGTGGTTGTGCGGGGAGACCTCTGTGAGACAACCACTGCAGTCCCCTTCAGCTCCAGCTCGCTGGTGTGCGCACCCCCAGCAAGCCCATCCCCAGCAAGCGGCTGGTTGCATCAGGCCAGCACAGGCTTCTGAGGCTCACAGGACTGTTTGGTGGCCCTTGGATCAGAAGGATGCCTCTGCTCCAGGCACTGTGACGGTCCCTGTGCAGATACAGGGACTGGGGGCTGAGACCCGGGGTAGTCCTGAGATAAACAGACATTAGTTTTAGGTGCTTCCAGGCCCCTTCAGGCTTTGCACAACGGAGTCCTGCACACAGATCCAGAGCAGGACTGGGGAGTACGCCTGGGGACCCGGCTGCTCAGCACACATCTCGTTGCGCCAGTGATGCAAGGAGGTACAATTTTCATCTCCTTGAACTCCTGAGCGCTCTTGTGCCCCTGGGGATTCCCCCTCCCAGCTGGGAGCTGGAGGGATTTCCCCTCTCTCCTTACCTTCCTGAGGGCTCTTGCAAGGGAGAGAAGGGTCATGACCCTAAGGGACCGGCGTACAAGCCCCAATTGCCCGAGTCTTTCCCCTTCCCCACAGAGCACCACCCACTTTCAGAGCTGCTTCCCCTACCCGATCTCAAAGTTGAGTGTGGCTCAGGCCACTTCCCACTGCCCCAACCTCCCACCCTGGAGGACTTTCCAACCCCACTGGCTAGATTCTTAAGTGGGGCAAATCCCGGTAGTGCCTTTACTGTCAGTGGTGCAATGCTGTTCACATCAGCTAAGGATCCAGTCTGGAGGATCTAGCGCAGGGGTAGGCAACCTTTCAGAGGTGGTGTGCCCAGTCTTCATTTATTCTGTGAAATTTAAGGGTTTGCGTGCCAATCTGGAAGGGGCGGGGCTTCAGGCAGAAGGGGAGGGGCTGAGGGGGTCAGTCTGCCCCCGCTTTGGGGTCTCCCCTGCAGGCTCCTGCCAGTCGGGGTCTCAGCCCGCTGCCGGCCTGGGAGAAGGTGTGGGGTAGGCGGGGACCCCGGCTGGCAAGGGGCCAGCACGGGGAACCTCAGAGCGGGGGCAGGCTGAGCGGCTCAGACCGCTGCTGCTTTGGGGTTTCCCCCTCAGGCTCCTGCCAGCTGGGGTCGCGCTGCTTGCCCCACTCAGCTCCCGCTGCTAGCCTGGGTATAGGGAACCCAGGCTGGCAGTGGGTTGGCAGGAGCCTGTGGGGGAAACCCCAAAATGGCGGCGGACTGAGTGCTTACCCCGCCGCTGCTCTGGAGTTTCCCCCGCAGGCTCCTGCCAGACGGGTCTCAGCCCACTGCCAGCCTGGGTCCCCTATACCCAGGCTAGCAGCGGGAGCTGAGTGAGACAGGCGGCAGGACGCTAGCTGGCAAGAGGCCAGCAGGGGAAACCCTAGAGAGGCGGCGGGCTGAGCCCTCCGCCACGTGCCAGAGGAAATTGACCCCTGACCTAGCACAGTGAATCCAACCCTGAGAGTTCCCTTTGGAGAAGCTTTACAATATGGCTGCATCTTGCCCGAGGGATCTAAAGGGGGTAAAGGCCCAGTGGAAATAGACGCACTGGCTATTTATCCCTGCATATGAAACACACACCTGACATGGCTGTAGCTGGGAAGGCAGAATTGTGAAGACACTTGCTGGTGCCTGCTTTATATTCTATGCATTGTTGAGCTGTAATTGTGGTCAGAGTGTCAGGCGTTCCTGCTGATGGATACATTCACTCCTCTCCAAGCTCTTACTTCGAGTCATGCAAAAAATTGATCTTTAACCACCTGTAAATGGCAACTTTCCTTTTTGGCCTTCCTGCCATCAGCGGGGTTTGTATCAACTGAGTAAAATCGCACCTGTTGCAGATTGTAAGGGGGAAGCCCCAGCCACAGAGAGAGCTGGTTTTCTTTATGTTATCTAAATATGTTGATGGAGGATGTTCAGTTGCTGAAGTCTGAGCTTAGTTCTGTTGAAAAGTGCTGGAGTGAAAGAGTCAGAGAAATTACAGATGGGAAATAAGCAGTAGGTCGTCTAGACGACTGCCTAGCAGGCCAGTAGCAGATTCTGCCTGAGTGTATGTTTTTCATGCTAGTTCTGAATGACTCAAAAAATTGGAGCCTCCATCACTTCCCTTGGGGGACAACGGGGCCTGATCCAAAGTCTACTGAATTTGGTGGAAGCTGGTCCATTAAGAACATAAGAACGGCCACACTGGGTCAGACCAAAGGTATCTAGCCAGGTACCTGTCTTCTGACAGTGGCCAGTGCCAGGTGCCCCGGAGGGAATGAACAGAACAGGGAATCATCGAATGATCCCTCCCCTGTCGCTCATAGTTGCTAATTAGCAGCGGGACTCCCTCCCGGGGACAATCAGAGCAATTCTGCAAATGGTTGCTCATACCAGCTGTTGCACTCAAAGGGTGGAAGGCAATAAGTAAATAAATAAGCAGTTGGATTCAATCTTAGTGCTTGAGTGCAATTAAGAGAGAAAGGAGAAATGGTAATTTCCCGCTCGTGAGTGCTAAACAATTAAGCAGGGCACATAATAAGCATTTGGACTAGAATCACTTTGGCTTCCTTGTATCGCCCTTCCTCCCTCCCCAACTCTGCACTATGTTTCAGAGGCAGCACAGCGGGGTCGTCGCTTGGTTCTGCGCTTAGCTGGGGAAGCGCAGCTCTGAGTCGCCGGAGCAGTGAATTCTGTCGTGCACTAGACTTGGGGCGCACGACCTAGACGGGCTGCCTGGAACTCGCTCTCGGGCGGCTTTTCAGCAGACGCCGGTGTCTTGCTGGGCTGGAAGGGCTGTTCTGTGTTAATTGGGTTACCGGGCTTAGTGCGGGGGAGGTTGTTTTGTCTGGACAGCAGAGCAGAGGCAGAAAGGGTGGCTGGGAAGATTCCTAGGTTCCAAGGCCAGAAGGGACTGTTGTGATCACTTAGTCTGACTCCCTGTGTGACACCGATTGGGCGAGGCTGAGCTTCCCAGGAATAGGACTGAAGGATCACAGGGCCAGAATTGAAACCTAAGTGGCAATAATTGCATAGGTGCCAGAAATGAACATTGGGCTCCTTTGGCAGGGTTTCACCTGGGCTGTTTCCTTCCCCAGGGAAGAAAATGAGGGTCTGACTTACTAACCTAATGAATCTCCATCTGCATGGCTCTTGAGGGCTTCTGGGGCACAGAGCCATCCATGGAGACACTCCTGGGTCTGGACCCTTTGCAGCTCTGCCCACCTCTGGGGCTCCCGAGTTACTATCTGTCCCTAGAGCCCCACTGAGGAGGGGCTTGTATTTCCATCTCTCTGGTTTTTTTGTTGGCTGCCGAAGGGGAAGGTGCTGGGTGCAGCAGGGATCAGCAGCACCACTGGCTTTTCCACAGCACTGTGCCTCCGTACTGACCCAGTAGTGGGGGTTGGGGGCACCTCCAGAGAGCCGGAGGCTGCCAGAAAGGGGTCCCATGAGCGCTGCTCCCTCCCCCAGATCCTCAGGGAGCCTTCCTTAGGGCTGCAGGAGGGGCAGATTTCACGGTGGAGGGGGTGGAACTCCTTGTCTTCCTGGGGCGCAGAAGATCCATGCACGGCCTGTCCCCTCCACTGATGACTCTAAGGACGTGGTCTGACCTGTAGTTATGATGGATGGAAGAAGTGTTTTTGCTCACCTAAGGCTGGGTGCTAGGGAAGAGGTATTCTGCTGTTTCTTTTCACTTGTATGCTGAAATGCAGATTTTCTTTGTCTTCTTCCTTTGCTCTCCCATTGTCTGAAGACTCTGCTTGCAGCTTCGATGCAAATTGAGGTTAAACACACATCCATTGTTAAGACAGGCTTCCTTGGCCCGTGCTGCTTAATTGGGGCTGTGTGAGTTTGAACATGCACCTTTAACAACATATGGGGGAATTTCATACCTTCACATATAATGTTGCTACATCCATTTCACCCTGTTGTTATTGACCAGTGAGTTGTTAGTTTTCAAATGATACCTCACAAGGCACAAATGATGCATCTCACAAAGATTATTACAATAGTGTGAATACAGGGGTGCATTTGGTCACACTGGGTTAGACCAATGGCCCGTCTTCTGACAGATGCCGGTGCCAGATGCTTCAGATGGAATGAACAGAACAGGGAAAACATTGGTTGACCTGGCCCCTGTTGTCCAGTCCTAGCTTCTGTCTGTAAGAGGTTTAGGAACATCTGGAGCATGGGATTGCATCCCTGATCATCTTGGCTAATAGCCACTGATGACCTATTCTCCATGAACTTATCTAATTGTTTTTTGAACCCAGTTATATTTTTGGCCTTTACAACATCCCCTGGCAATGAGTTCCACAGGCTGACTGTGCCTTGTGGGAAGAAATTCTTCCTTATGTTTGTTTTAAACCTGCTGCCTATTACTGTCATTGAGTGACTCCTGTTTACTGTGTTATGTGAAGGGGTAAATAACACTTCCTTAGTCACTTTCTCCATGTCATTCTTGATTTTATAGACCTCCTCCCTTAATTGTCTTTTTTCTCAGCTGAACAGTTCCAGTCTTTTTAATCTCTCCTCATGTGGAAGCTGTTCCATAGCCCTCATCATTATTGTTGCCCTTTTCTGTACCTTTTCCAATTTTAATATATCTTTTATTATGATGGGGTGACCAGACCTGCACATTGTGTGGGCATACTATGGATTTACATAGTGTCATTATGATATTTTCTGTCCTATAATCTCTCCCTGTGTTAATGGTTCCTACCATTCTGTTTGCTTTTTTGACTACTTCTGCACATTGAGCAGATATTTTCAGAAACCTATCCACAATGACTCCAAAATCTTTGTCTTGAGTGGTAGCGGCTAATTTAGACCCCCTCATGTTGTATGTATAGTTGGGGTTGCGTTTCCCAGTGTGCCTTACTTTGCACTTATAAACATTGAATTTCATCTGCCGTTTTGTTGCCCTGTACATCATGTCCTGGTATAGCGCTTAGCGCAAGGTTGGCCTTGATCCCCATGGCAGCCTCTTGGTGCTGCTATGGTACAATGACCTACAAGGTTATACAGCTAGGAACAAAGAATATAGGAAAGGAATCAGCATCCTGGATTGAAGGATCATCGTTAACAACAAATTGAACATAAGCTCCCCGTGCCGTGCTGTAGCTAAGAGGGCAATTGTGATCCTCAGATGCACAAGCAGGAGACTATCCGCTAAGAATAGGAAGGTAGCGTTGCCTCAGTATACAGCACTAGTGCAACTATTACTGGACACCGTGTACGGTTCTGGGGTCCACTCTTCAAACTGATGGTGAACAATTGGAAAGGTTTCTGAAAAGAGCTACAAGGTCTGGAAGAAAGCATGCTTCACAGAGAGAGTAGAGAAGCTCAATCTATTTAGTTTATCTAAGCGAAGGTTAACAGGTGACTTGAACACAGTCTATAAATATCTACACGGGGAAGAGATTTCTGGTAGCAGATAGTTTTTCATTCTAGCAGGAAAAGGCAGAACGAAATTCAATGATTGGAAGCTTCTGCTAGACAAATTCAGACGAGAAACAGGACACACACATTCAACAAGGGTAATCAATCTTTGGAACAACTTCCTAGGGGGTGTGGCAGATTCTCCGTCACTTGAAGTTTATAAATCGAGACAGGGTGTTTTTCTAAAATATCTGCTCTAGCTCAAATAAAAGTTATGGGCTTGAGGAATTGCCTGGTGTGTGTTATGTAGGGGGTCTGACTTGGTGATCATAATGATTCCTTTTGCCCTTAAAAATATATATTAATACAAATACTAGAGTTGGTTTTAAAAGGAACATTTTTTTTGTTGAAAAAATTAAAAGTTTTCTCCATTTCACGAGGTTGGAGACAGACCCTTTTTTTTCAATAATTTTTTCATAACTTTCCATAAACATTTTCTATAAAATGTTTTGTTTAGAGGGACCATAGAATGTTTTTGTTTACATAAAACCCTGGGTTTTTTTACTAAATAAATAATTAGCTCTTGATTTTGATCAAGAAAATGAACATTTTTCACAAAAGTAAAAAAAAAAACATTTTAAAATACGTATTTATATAAAATAATTTAAAATGGTCAGCTAACTAACAAGAGGAAGAAGCGCTCTGTGTAGCTCAAAAGCTTGTCTCTTTCATCTACAGAAGTTGGTCCAATAAAAGATATTACTTCCCCCACCTTGTCTCTCTAATATCCCAGGACTAACATGGAAACAGCAACACTGCAAACAACCAATTAATGAGTAATAATTCTGCAAACTAATAAAAATCATTGTAAGGATATTCAGACTAAATTTTCCTTTCCTTTTGTTCATCCCATCGTTCCTAATTGGTTTAGAGTTGAAAAAATTTGCTGTTTTTACATTCTGCAAATGCTTGTAGACAGTTCTGTTCCCCTTTGTCACAGCTTAGACAAGCTGTATGTATTAAACCTTTTTAATCTCTCCTCCCTCCTGACTCTTTAATGCTTCTAGTTTGTCTCTTCAAATCCATCCCAGTTTATCAATATTCTTCTGGTATCATGGTGTCCTGAACTGACTATGCTGTATGAATACGTCAACAGCTGGCTCTGTTACACATAGTCTGACAACTTCTCTTTCTTAGCATGTCAGGAGCCAGAGGATTGCATTGTTAGTTTTGTTATGCAGTTTTATTTTGGGAAAGCTGTTGCAAACAGTGAGCCTTTGCTCCCTATTTTAATCACCCTTCAATTTTTGAGGCTGCGTTGTTCCCTGGCAACTGAGCATTGGTATTCAGGCTGAGATTTCTGAAAGAGGGAATGCTGTTTGTGACCGCCTCTGTTCAAGGACTGGTGTATACTGTGTATATAAACAGGTTGCATTAAGAAAATGCCCAGACTTTGCATCACTTTCACTATTAATGGAAAACCCACTTAGTAGGCATCAACATCTGCTCCTCTTCAGCAAATGGACAACAACAATATTACAGGGACAACTTGACCTGTGGTATATACAGACCCTCTGTGTTTCCCCCAATTGCACATGGCACTAGCAATTGGACTTTCATCCCTTTCATGGCTGACTATTGCACATTCCCTAGGCGAATGGACTTTGGCTCAAACACTTCCCTGCTTTAACATGAATGATCTGCATTTGGCATCTTGTGTCCGGAAGCCATTTTCTTGGGATTCATTCTAGGGGTTTTTTAGCTGGAAAAAAGCCCCTCGTTAATGCTAACGGAGTTGGTGGATGCTGCAGGTTTGGGAATGCAAACGGAAGATGTGGGTGTTGCTGATATGTGGACAAATTGGATCTCTTGAGACGTGTGTTCCTTGGAGTGCTAATGGGGATGGTGAAGAACGATTTGGATGCTGAGAGACATTCAGTGGGGTTTGTAATGAACACATTAGAGTGGTACCTGTGGGGCTTTGTAACTAGCATGTTTAAGGACAATCATCGCATCTCCTGATCCAAAGTGGCCCTGATCCAAAGCCCACTGAAGTAAATGGGAAGATACCCATTCATTTCGGTGGACTCTTTCCTCCTGCTCTGCTGTTAGAACCAAGAGCCTAGCAGAGCAACTCTGTTTAGGATCAGCCAGTTCTCCTGTACCGTACTGCAGCCATATTCTTGGCTTCCAAAGCACTTGTGATTGGACACAAAAATGGAAGGGGGTACAAAGCAAAGGGTTTGGGTTTGTTTATGATGGGTAATATTTAGTAAGGGGAGGTGGGAAGCATCATTTGCCTGTATTTATCAGGCTGGGATCTTGAAATGATAACTAACAAATGAATTATTATAATATCGTTGCAGTTCCTAAAGGCCATACCCAGATTGGGCCCCACGGTGCTAGGCCCTGTACAAACATATTGTAAATGACAGCTCTGCCTCAAACAGCTTGCGGGCTAAGAGAAGCAACAGCTAGTTCAGACAAACAAATGGATGAGAGTGAGTGGGAGAGACTTTGGAATAAATAAATACATTAGAACCTGCACAGTGCTTAGCTGGTCAGGAGTAATGATCTCACCTCGCCCTCCCTCAGCTCCTCCCCTCGCCCCGCCTAGCCATTAGCAGGTTGTGTTAGATTAACTGATGCAAAACAAGGAACAATAGAATGAAAGAAAAAAGTAGGAAGGGGTGGGGAAGAGAAGGGGAAGTGGCACGTTTCCCTTTTGTTGTATGTGTACATAAAAATGCCATCACATGTCCAGTGTTCTTTGCAAACAGTGCACCAGCCTTCCTCTCCAGATTAGAATGATCCACGTGCAGGAAGCAGGGGTGGCAGGTTTGTAGAAATGTTGGTGGTGCTCAAACTCTGACCTCCCCCACCCCCAAACTCCACCCCCACCCACCTAAGTCTCTGGGAGGGAGTTTGGGTGAGGAGAGGGTGTCTGGGGTGCAGGCTCTGGGAGGGAGTTTGGGGGCTGAAAAGAGGGGTGCAGGCTCTGGGAGGGAGTGGAGGGTGCGGCGTTTACCTGGGCTCCTAGGCAGGGCAGGCCAGGAGTTTCCATGTGCTGCTACCCCCAGGCACTGCCCCTGCAGCTTCCCATTGGCCGCAGGGGCGCTGTGGGGCGGGACACAGACTCCCCTGCCCAGGGGTGCAGGGATGGGCCCTGCAGCCATGTGAAGTGAGCAGGGAGGAAACCGCTCAGCTCTGCAGCTGCTGGTGGTGGGTGGGGCACCGGGCTCTTTTAAATGGCCTCAGGGGAGTGTGGGGCAGGGGGGCCCAGGGTGGAAGGTGGGGCTGGGGGAGAGACCAGTGCTGGAGCTGGGCCCGCAGCTGACCAGGCACCACAGACCATAGAACTCGCCACCCATGCCCGGGAAGACGGCAGGAATGGGAGTCAGAAACTCCCCCTCACTAATCCCAGCTCTGACACTGACTGCTTTGCCCTGGGGCAGCTCACCTATGCCCACGTGTTGACTCTCCTGCTCCTGGTTCCACATACAACCCCTCCAGATGCATGCTGGCGAGTTAAGATCAGCTCTGACAATGCGTTGGCCGTGGCATGACATTTCTTGTCTCTGGAGGCTGGTGACATCTGAAAGTGGGTGGACAAAAGTGACTCAGAGAGGCGGTGCTTGCAGCTAGTTTCCTACTGCTGCTGGAGTGCAGGCTATGCCAGGCTCCAGCCAGAATAGGCAGTGCCTGGGTGCCAAGGAGTTCCCGCTGGGTTCCCCTTCGCCAGCCCTGCATACAAACAGCAGGCATGGAGGAGCCTGTCAATCATCCCTCATTCTGAATTCCTCCAAAGGCCTTTTTTCTCCCCCCAGCCGCTCCCTCTCGCGCGTCGCAGGTTTCAAATCGATGAGGCGTTTACAATCTCACTCGCCCGTCGCGCTCCTTTAAGTTGTCACAGCTCAGCAGCCCCGTGCGACCCAGCTCCTAATTGCCCAGATTACATCTCGATCGATGTCCCCTTATCACGCACTGCTTTCCTGTGCTGTGACTGACAGCAGGATGGACGGGGAGTGCGGGGCCCGGGAAGGGGGAGAGCAAAGGCCTGGAAGCTGATCATGGTTTAAAACATGCTGTAAACAGTCAGGCAAGCCGGGGGCTTTTTGACCCACGTGCGGGTGGGTTGGATCAGACACCGATTCTGCTGACGAAGCCTGAGGCAGACATACCAGAGGGAGCTTGGGTTGGAAAAAGAGCAAGTAACGGTCCGTGGCGTAATATTAGTCACCGGAGCTGCCTCCCTGAGTAAGATCTTCAGCGCAGCGCCCAGATCCAATACCGTGACCCACTGATCCCAGAGGGAGATAGGGTTCTGAATTCCCTTGAGGGTCTGGGCTGATCAGCACCTGGCCCTATGGGTCCCCACACCTAGCTACCCCATAGCCACTTGCTGCAATGTAATTAATCGTCCTCATAAATGACGCTACTCATGCGAGCGCAGCTGAGCTGGGCAGGTAGATCAGCTGCAGTGTTCATTCCCTCCGCCCGTTGCTTGGAAAGAAAACGCACAGAGATATGGATGCCACAAGCTTTCTGTGTGACCTTGGGCCAGTCACTTAACCCATCTATGCTTCAGTTCCCCATTTGTACAAGGGAGATCACAGCGGTGTGCACTACCACAGCGGGACTGAGAGGATAAATATATTAAAATCCATGAGGTGCTCCAGTATATTGGTGATAGGAGCTGTAGAAGTACCTTAGACAGACGGTACATAATAACAGCCAGCTCTTATATACAGGAAAACCTATTTCCCCAAAGGGCCAAGGCCCACAGGAGATGCCCCAGTCAGGCGAATCACCCAGCAATTCTGATTAAACCAGTAAGGGGACCATATTGCAAGGCAGCATTTCCAAATACATTGCCCATGTTGATTCCATTACAGAAAGATTCATTTAGTCACACCCAGCCCCTTCCTTACCCACTGTCAGTCTGAGAATGTTACATTTCTTTAATTAGTCCTTTGTTATTCCCAGACAGGCTTCTTGTCACGAGGCCTCACTGTTCTTTATTAGTGGGTATCCTTTTTCCAAGATGGATTTTTTTCAGACGCAGAGGATTCTGAGAGCTTTAATATGGAGGCCTGATTAAATCAGACACACTTACTTACAGCTCTCCAGCATCTTGGCTTCTTGCCTTGCAAGCAACCATCACGGGACATTGGGACCCAGACCAAAGCTATAAGGGTTTCTTTCCCTCTCCATTGGCACATGCAATGGCAGTCTGCTGAGACGGAAACTATCCAAAGACCCGTAACTTCGTGAAGATCTTTCATACCACACAAAGCTCCAGGAGTCATTTGTGTCCTTGCTAAACATGCCTCCTAACGCGCGGTGGGTAATGGTGCTGATTTGGCTGTGCAAGGCCCCAGCTATCCAAAACAAACACTGCATTTGGAAATGTTGCATGTTCTCATGCGTGCCGCTGGACAAACAGGATGTAAGGTACAGGCTTGTCTGTGTGCACTGCTGCCCTCTCCTGGAGGACTCTCTACCAGGAATGGTCCCTTATAGTATATGCTAACTACTTATGCTAAACAATCAGTTCCATTTAGCTGTAATGCTGGATTACCTGTCCCAGACCTGAAGAAGAGCTCTGTGTGGCTCAAAAGCTTGTCTCTTTCACAAACAGAAGTTGGTCCGATAAAAGACATTACCTCACCCACCTGGTCTCTCAGACCCGAGGAAGCTACTGCTCCTGGAATTTGTGGGTCCGAACCACTCTGGATTTAGATGGGCCTGTCAAAAGATTACCATAGGCTAGATATTGGGAAGCAGGGTAGTCTAGCAGACACAGCATTGACTCAAGATTTAGGAGCGTGTCATTTCTCCTTTCTGTGCTTGCTTCGTCTCCCGCTCTTTGTCTTGTGTATTTTGATAGTCTGCTCTATTGGGCTAGGACCATCTCTCACTGTGCATATACACAGCATCGAGATCTTGCTTGGGACCTCTGAGGGCTACAACAGAAAGGTTTGCAAAATATCCAGCGATTTGACATGGCATACGGCAGGAAGGACTGGACATTTTGTTTTGCTTGAATAGTTTCTTATCCTAAGTGCCCCCAATTTGCAACCTCTGAGGTTTGCTGCATGAGACTGGAGCTCTCCAGTAAACCACCTCTCTGCTCTCCTTGCTAAATTCAGACAGGGCCAGCCCAGGGGCAGAAATGTCTCAGTTTTGTGACCTTGCTTGTGGGCCACCGTCCCAACCGTGTGAATGTTGCCATGCACTGTGTTGTTGTGTTGGAATGCAGCATTGTGAAGTTAGGACACAAGAGGAGTGCTCCAATGTAGTGATACCATTTGGCAGCTTGTTCTAACACCTGCCAACTTGGGAACTGATGAATCTTTCTTTCTTTCTTTCTTTCTTTCTTTCTTTCTTTCTTTCTTTCT
>ML677507.1:2283741-2341919 GCA_007922305.1 Dermatemys mawii
TCTTTCTTTCTTTCTTTCTTTCTTTCTTTCTTTCTTTCTTTCTTTCTTTCTTTCTTTCTTTCTTTCTTTCTTTTTCACCCTTGCAAGGCACTTTGGAAATAAACCTACTACCAAATGGTTTTGAAAAGCCAAGCGGCCCAAATAAGCCATCCTAGGAAACCTCGAAACTATCTAGCCCAAGGGCAATCCAAAAGACAAGACATCTAGCAGTGAAAGGAGAAAAATCCCCCACAGTAAAAAGAATGTGGGGAAATGAAAGGGGTGGATAGGAAAACCACGAGAAGGGTTCAAACACAGGCAAGAATCAAGCCGCCCAAACGAGTGGTCATCACATCTACACTCTAAAGGCTCTTATTTTGGAACCAGCCAGGTTTCCACCTCTCTTGATCTCAAGGTGGGTCACCCATTTGACCCAGAGGGAAAATGGTTAAAGGTTGCAAAGCCAACAGCCTCTCCACTGAAATCAATAACCACTTCTCCCTCTCCGCAGATGGATCTAAAAGCGCTTTGCAAAGGAAAGGAGTAAATTTCTCCCTCCTGGGGGGAAGCTGAGACATGGCTAGTCAAGGCCAATTGCACAGGCCACACAGGGTATGTCTACAGTGCCCCGTGAGCAAGCCTCCCTGTTCAGGGAGACAGACTTGCCCTAGCGGGATTTGAGCTAGCAAACTAAAACTAGCAGGGTGGACGTTATGGCTAGGGTGACCAGATGTCCTGATTTTTTTCGGGACGGTCCCTATTTTGGGGTTTTTCTTATATAGGCTCCTATTACCCCCCACCCCCATCCCAATTTTTCACTTTTGCTGTCTGATCCCCCTAGTTATGGCTCAGACGGTAGCCCGGGCTCTCAAGCCCTCCGGCCCCTGGGTCCAAGCTCGGGTGGCCAGCCCGAATCTGCACTGAAGCCACAACACCCACACTGCTGTTTTTTAGCGCACTAGCTCAAGCCCTGCGAGCATGAGCCTGGCTAGTGTCCAGGCTAGGAGGCGCGCATCCAGCTGCAGTGTACAGGGGCGACTCTAAGGTTTTTGCCGCCCCCAAACAAAAAAGGTGGCCAGAGGAGCGAGGGGGGGGGTCCGGTGTACCGCGGATTCAGTGGCGTTTCTGAGGGAGATCCATGGGTCCCGGGGCCTCATCATCCCTGCTGCCAAAATGCCACTGAATCCGCAGCAGCCACTGCTTGGAGCGTTGGTGTCTGGAGCCGACCCTGGCAGTGTAGACACACCCACAGTGACTCTTTGGCCCGGCTGGATGTAGAACGCAGATCCGCTGAGTTCCAGTCCCCTCGCCGCCCTCCCGCTGGAAGACACGAAGGGTTTCCACTCATGGCAACGCGGCCAAGATTCGTGATTCCTCCGAGCTAAAAATAGGGCGCTCTTGGCAGGTGCTAAGGCTCCTGCTCATGGTTCCTAGCTGAGTGGGTGAGCTGAAGAAGCCAGATGGCTGGGGCAGGACTCCAGCTCTTCTCATATATCAGCCATATACTCCCTCTAAGGAGATCCAGGTGCCAGCGGCTCTTACAATTCATGGTCTCACACCACCTCGTGGATAAGGCGGTAACTGCACTGTGTTTACGGGGAAAGACACCGCAGTGCACCTGGGGACAGAGATCTGGAGATGGAGAAAGAGGCAAACGTCAGAAAGAGATTCGGCCCCAGATCGCACTTCTGGGTCACACGGCTTTTGCTGAGCTCATCTCATTTGCTGCACTTTGAGCCTTTAGTAGAAAGAACCCAGAGACACGTGAAAGGCCTTCCCTCGTCTGACTTCCACTGCGCCGTACTGTATCGTTCTCAGATGACAGATAGTTCACCTAGGAGAAGGAGAAGGCCATAGGCACAGCAGTTTCTTATCACCTTGGATCCGAAGCTGCTAGCTTTGCTGTTGCGATAGGGCGCTGTACACACGCCTGCTAAGAGACAGTCTCTGTCTCGAAAAGCTAAGAGTCTAAATAGACAGGCACAGACAAAGGGTGGGAAAGGAACTGGAGGGGAGGTGATTGGCCCAAGGTCACTGGCAGTGTTGTAGATAGAATGCAGGTCACCCGAGTTCCAGCCCAGTGTGGGTTTTTAATATTTTGTTAACAGGTGTGTTGAGTGGTGCTTGTCTTTGCTAGTGCATCTAACAACCTGCATTGTAACTTAACCTAGTTTTTTGCTATTATTGAATAGAGTCCAAGCGTGGAAAGTGCATTGAAATCCTTTCTATCAGCTCTAAGGTGCTGTATCCGTGTGGACTAATTGATTAACTAAGAGGTTGTGACCTTTCCTAATGGACTTTGCCCCTGTCATCCATGCGGCTCTCACTTCCAGATAAAATAGTAACACGCTCTAACTTTGCAGAGCTTTCGGGAACCTCAGTTCGTACAGAATGTGCTCGGGTCTTTGGCTAAGTGAACTGCACTCACTTCCCATCTGCACCCGGGTCCAATTCCAGGTGATGTGTCTAATTCATAAAAAACGGCATGCTTTGTGACCTGTGTGCCTTACAATCCGCCTCTCTCTTTTAGGCCCCTTTGAAGTGGCAGAGACCCCCTGAGATCCTAGCGGTCTAGATGTTGCAGTCCCAATCCCAGAGCTGTTCCGTGGATGGTCTTTGGCTGCGGAGCTCACTCCCAGAGCTTTGCTTTGGGCCCTGTAAAACATACTGCAAATTTCACTCAGTGGAGGATAGCACGTCGCCAGGCCTGTCTTTGGTGCCTCTGCACACAAGGGATAAAAGCCTGCTAATACAGCTCTCCTGAAGAGGTGCTCCATTAGCCTCCCCCTTTCGGTGTCTGTGGGCTCCATCCCCAGGGGAGAGTGGAACTGGTACCCAAGGCACGTCTCTTGGGCCGAGGCTGCTGGGTTGTTATTTATTATGGTCAGGCAGTGGGGAAGGGTGGGGGATGTTTGCACTGGCATCCGGGGCTGGCAGTTTAATTTAAGGCTCCACTGTGTGTTATTTATGGTGTGTGCCCAGCTGGCAGGCACAGAAATCATTTGTTTAATAAACAACATCAATAAACCATTAGCTGCATGCCACACGTTAGCAGCCTGTGCCCTGCACTGTGTGACAGCCCGTTGTATGTATGAGGAGACCTCAGGGTCAGGGATGTTCCCTCTGCAGCTCTTACTCAGTCTCAATAGCTGAGTAAGGGATACAGGATTGGGCCCCCGGACTAGGCTAAGCAAACTGGTGCCTACCCCAAACTTGTCCCTCATGTCTGTACCTGCCTTTCCTCTGAGCCCTAAGTGGCAGGATGGTCTAGTGGTTAGGGCACAAGCTAGGACTTGGGAGACCTGAGGTCCTCTCCCTGCTCTGCCACTGACATCGTGTATGAGCATGGATAAGTCACTTAGTCTCTCTTTGCCTCAGTTTCTCTCCCATGAAATGGGGATAATAGTACCTCCCTGC
Organism: Dermatemys mawii; assembly: GCA_007922305.1. Taxonomy (NCBI): domain Eukaryota; kingdom Metazoa; phylum Chordata; order Testudines; family Dermatemydidae; genus Dermatemys; species Dermatemys mawii. The sequence goes on from ML677507.1 coordinate 2,287,138, forward strand.
ATCACTGGGGTACATTAAAGATAATGAGGTGCACAGATATGACAGTGGTGGGGTCACATCCTTATCATAGATATAGTTTGTAGACATTATATGCGATGGCTGCTTCTGTCTAAATGACTGGGTGATAGGAAAATCCCGGACTGGTTCTAATCTAACAGCGGGGCCCTTCCTTCTTCCTTTCCCTCGGAGGTCTCCCACTGGAAGGACGTCAGAAATAAACCTCCCCCTGCTTACAGGAGGCCGTGGCGCCAGCATTGCTGGGAAGAAAGGAACAGCACATCAGGAAAGGGACCGGGAGAGTAACATCAATTGCTGGCGAATAGACATCAACTTTTACCTCAGATGCTACAGCTGTCGTGTGGCACCGTGCCGGGGGCTGGCCATAACAAGGGGACGCTGTAATTTGTGACAGCCATGCATGGCTGGGCCGGGCCCGGAATGCAAATGACAAGCTAATGCCGGAGAGGTACCTGTGTAAAGAGGCTGACAAGCCAGACAGGAGAGAGAGCCGTGAAATGAAGAGACTGGGAGAGGGGGGAGTTTGGGGAGAGACACAGGGAGGCCACGGGTTCTATTGAGCCTGCCACATTTAGTCACTTTGCCTTCCTCAGGTCAACCAAGATTTTTGCTTAAAGATCTGCCCGTCCCCTTCCAGAGGATTGAAGCTCTCGGCAGAGAGGCTGCAATAAGCAGGGATCTCAGGATACCTGAGAGGCACACAGAGTTTCTGCAGTGAAGGAACCCCACAGAGACAATCCCGCTCCTCAACCCCCAGCCCTCCAGCCTGCACTTGCTGCGCCAGAGAGCTCCGCTCGGCGGAGCGGGGTATTCTGAGCTAGATCCACAAAGGAACTTGGTTGGCATTACAGCACCTAACTAGGTTCCCTGTCACCTACTGGAAGCCTCAGCCCTAATCTGGGCACCCCGGCGCCCTCTACAGGAGGTTACCCAAAAGCCAGCATGCTGAGCAGGGATCTGCTTATGCTAGCCAGCGGTTTATGCAGGAACTCAATGGTATTCAATGGACTGCATCCTGCAGGGCAGGAACACTCCAGCTGGCTCCAGGACTGCCCATCTGTGTAACCCTGTCGACTGCAAGAAGGTAGCTGAGAACAAACTTCGACCCGCAAGTTTTTGTCTATTAAACTGCATCACTTCTCAGGTGTGTCCATATAGGGCATCAGCCAAACTCTGTGAAGACTAATGTCAGTGGAAAGTCATTGACTTCAAGGGGCTTTAGGTCAGGCCCTTGGACATCACTCTCTGGGCTGGAAGTTATGGGGCTCAGTTTTTTTGACCACAGCTACCCTTGACCTGCACAGCTAACAGAAGCAAGCCATGAGTCTGTCATCAAATATCGCCACTGGATGGCTCAGCTATAGGTCTGATTAGGAAACGGAAAAATGAGCATGTGAAAAATGATGATAGTTCAACATGGTTTCCATTTCGCAAGGGTCAGAGTGGATCCATTTTCTGATTTCTTTTCCCTGTGTTTTCTAATCAACATCAGTTTTGAAATTGTTACTGGAAATGTTTGTTTACCAAACCCTGTACTTTATTAGTGCCACGGTGGTTTTTGGTAAACAGAAAGTTTTGCAGGTCATACTGACAAAAAAATCAACAGAAATGTCATGGGAAATGGAAAATTTGGATAACATCAACATTTTTTGCAAAAAGAAGATACATTTTTAGAAAAAAAAATCTGAAAAAAACCTCAGCCTTTTCATGCAAAAAATTTTGACCAGCTCTTCTTACGGTATGTCTATATTACCTGCCGGATCGGCGGGAAGTGTTCAATGTATTGGGGATCGATTTATTGCATCTCATCTAGACGTGATAAATCGATCTCCGAATTGACGCCCGTACTCCACCTCAGCAGGAGGAGTAAGCGGAGTTGACGGGGGAGCCGCCACGGTCAACTCGTCGCTGTGAGAATGGCCAGGTAAGTTGAACTAAGTTACTTCAACTTCAGCTACGCAAATAGTGTAGCTGAAGTTGCATATCTCTAGTTCAATCCCCCCATCCCCCAGAGTAGCCCAGGCCTCTGGATATTGGCTACAAGAGACAGCCTTACATAGAATCCCATATGTTCCAGGCCAGTAGTGGTACCATCTGATAGTTGTCCAGTGGCTTGTCTCATGTCAATCAGTTATCTCAGAGTATGTCCACACTGCAAAATAAACTCTGCACCAGCTAGTCTCAGAGCTTGGAGCCTCAGCTCAACTGATTTGGGTTTGCTGGGCTCAAAATAGTGATGTAGACATTCCTGCTTGGGCTGAAGCCTCATCTGTGAGACCCACCCCCTTTTCTGGGTCGGGGACCCTAAATCTGAACGTCCACACTGCTATTTTTAGCCCTGTAGCATGAGCCCGAGTCAGTTGACCTGGGCTATGAGACTCACTTCTGCAGGGTTTTTTGCAATGTAGACGTACCCTCAGTCCAATTTCTAGCTGGCAGGTGTCTGCACCATAAAACCCGGTCTCCTAATTGGCACTAAGTGGCACCTTTTGATGGTAGTATCATCAGAGAGGCCAACTCTTTTTGTTTTATTGACCATTTTTAATGACTTTCCTTAGCTGGTAGTGTAGCCGGGTGTTTTAATCACACATTCATTAATACATGGAACATAGCAATCTAGGTTCAGACATCAGAGAAATGAATTAAGTGGATAATCTGATCTGAAGAAGCTTCATCAGAGTGATTCTACAGTATATTTGGAAGCAATTTCAGATCCTTGCACAGTGCTAACTGATTTATTCAGAATCAGATAGATCATCGGCTTTTCTAATTTTAAGACAGTAGAAGGGAAAAGTCAATGGAACAGCTTCTGAGCTGGTATAAATTAACATAGCTCCCTGACCCAGCTGGGGATATAACTTAGCAATCAGGCTCCTCTTTCACTTAGGCTAGAACCCTACTCACTTTGCAGTGTGAATACAGTCAAACTCTTGAGTCCTGATAATCCTCCTATGTCCTTCCCACAGGTCCCCTCAAAGGACAGACAAGTTCTTCCACAATTGAGCAGGGGGTTGGACTAGATGACCTCCTGAGGTCCCTTCCAACCCTGATATTCTAGGATTCTCTGACACAACAGACTGGAAAAGAATCCTAGGGCGTCTCAGTGCAAAGAACCATGGGATATATCCCCAAACACACAGGTGAGTGCCAAACATTGTGGACACAGGAAGGGTTTTGCTGTGGGGACACTCACACCTGGGCTAGGCCAATCTGCGCACTCAGACCCAGGTGCCAATCATTCAGGATAATTGTGCAGTGTAGAAATAGCCTCAGTTTACCTGTCTGACAAATGGGGATAAGACCACTTCTTCAACTTCAGAGGAGTGTGGTGAGAAATCTTGATGAGAAATTCTTTAAGGACTGTAAATAGCTCTCATATGGCCATGACATAAGCATCTCGAAAAATGGGCCATTTGGAGAAACAGCTAAGCTTTAGAGATCTTGGCCCTGGTCTACACTGGTGGGGGATTGGTCTAAGTGATACAACTTCAGCTACATGAATAATGTAGCTGAAGTCGACGTACTTAGATCCACTTTCTGTGGCGTCTTCACTGTGGTAAGTCGATGGCTACCGCTCCCCTGTCAACTCCGCCTGCGCCTCCCACCGCAGTGCAATACAGGAGTCGATGGGAGAGCGCTCGGGAGTCGATTTATCACATCTAGACTAGACGCGAAAAATCGACCCCGCTGAATCAATTGCTGCCTGCCAATCCAGTGGCTAGAGTAGACATAGCCTTGAAAACCATTTCAAACCTCCAGTTCTCTCACAGTTTGTTCACCATTTATTTAGAGTCAACCAACGAGAGAACAGCCTCCTCTCTCTCTGACTGGATTTTTTACTGACTGCGAAGTAGAAATATTTTTTATTTCCCGTAACCAAGCAAAAGGGGTGATAATACTATAGGGTATCACGTGTGCTTGTATAATTAAGCTGTATCAATGCAAAATTGTTTCTTAATGACACATCAAACTGCACTGCTTGTCTTCTTCACCAATAAGCTGACTGAAAACAGATGCCTCCCATGCAGCCTCTGTAAAAACTTGTCATTTTATTAGCAGTTTATAAATTGTACAGAAATACATCAGACCACCCTGGTTGCAAAATATCAGCAATAGTTACACAAAACAAACAACAAAGCCCAGGGGAAAAAGGAATATCTATATAATGAGTGCCTAACGAATCATTCTACCTAATGCAAATAATATGTTATGAATTAATAAGAAAATGCACCATGCCAGCTTTGAAATTAGCTTTCATTGTCCCATATATGAAATGCAAATATTTACAAATCCAGTGCATAGCCCTGTATTAATACAGAGAGTGCAAATTAAGTTAAATGAACCTTCCCTTCTTTGGAGGGAATGGATGGGCCAAGATCTGAGCCTCCGTTACACGGATAGACCCATCTACAATAGAGCCGCCACCCACAATGGAATGACTGCAGATTTACTTTGGTATCATAACAAAACCTAGTGACTGGAAACACGCACACGTCCATTTTCCAGCCAAGTGTGGGGAAGCGTGAAAGTTTTCAAACTTTGACATTTCACGTTTTGATTATTTTGTGGGAAACCATGTGATCCTTGCTGTGAGATTAATTAGTCACCTGCGTATCTGTTTTCCTTGCTGTCTTCTCATGCTCCTAGTTTTGACCTGATCCTGTTCTACCTTTTCTACATTTATTCTGCCTTTCCCACTTTTTCTTTTGTTATCACTCTAGACTTCTCCTGAATGCAGTGTCATTTTCCTCCTAAAACTGTTGTTCCTTGACTTGAGAGAAGTGCAGGGAAGGTTCAGCTGGGGTGAGGTTAGCGCTACAAAGCAGAGGTCTGAAGTCCTGCCCTATGATCTGAGTGAGCTTTAACCCTTACTTTTCACTCTAGCACTTTCCAAAAGACCAGCTAGGTGGACTTTGGTCTGAGAGGCAACAGATCTCCGAGAGGCTATTCCTGGCTCTGTGATGCTTCCTGAGCCACAGTTTTGCCCTCTATAAAATGTGATAATGGTGCTTCTCTATTTCACAAGGGTATCGTGTGTTGGCAGCTCGAGCCAGGGTCCCTGGGGGTAGCTGCACCTACAGAAATCAGGCCCAGGTGGGCACTACTGCTTGTGTGTCTCTTGTCTCTCCGCCAGCACTCAGATCCCACACCCTGCTGGAATCCACAGCAGCATCTCTCGGCCTTAGGGACGGGTGGATGGCTGGAGCGAGCAGGGAGGGGTAAGCATGAGGTTGTAGCAGGGATAAGGGAGACAAGCCAGGCTGTTCTCCTTGTCTGGCCTCGCAGAGAGCAGTGGAGTTGGGTGCCAGGGGTGAGTCTGTGCTGCCATCTCTGGGGCAGGGGTGTTCGGTCTGTGCACTCCTGCCCGCTCCAGAATGCCATGGCAACTTCTTCCCAGGGACCCCAGGGGGCTGGATGTAGAGCAGAATGTGTGTATGTGTGTGGGAGTACGGCTGGATGCGGGGCAAAGAGAGAAAGAGGAGGGAGAGGGAGGATGGGGGCAGAGAGGGGCAAGAAACAGAGTGGCCATGGGGCAGAGAGAGAAGAGGGAGGAGGACTGGATGTGGGGCAGAGAGTGAGGAAAGGGGTCAGGGCTGGCTGCGGAGCACAGCAAGGGTGGGAACTGGTTTGGATGTGGGGACGGGAGAAAAAAGTGGGAGCAGGGCTGGCTGTGATATAGTGCACCCACTGAAATGGGGGGAGGCGGGTATCTCTGCCCTGGTGTTATGCGGCTAAAGTCACGAATGTTTGTGAGGTGCTTGGATACTCCGGGGAGGGGTCAGATAAGTACCAAGACAGAGAAAACAAAAATCTGACCTGGGGCTTGAAATATGCAGCCCTGATGGAACCTAGGGCACGATGGAGAACTGTCCTGATGCTCTGCATTTGGACCATTTAGACCACACATAGAGGTTTGTGAGTCGGCTACACGCTCTGAGCTAGCTGTCCTGCACCTTTAACTCAAGGCTTATGCCTGTAGATGCAGAGGTGTGTGTTGAATCCCTACAGCTGAACATCCTGGGACATTGTTACAGAAGTGCAAAACATCATGACTTCAGTCCAGTGCAACTTCCACCCTGACCTGAGGACAGCCCCACACCTGGACGATTCAAAGTGACGTGACGGAAGCTGCACAATCTTCCCCAGTCTCCAGTGACAGGGTCTAGGAGAGAACTTAGTAAATCTGCTCCCTGTGCCTGCGCCATTGATCTAAGATGGTATCAAAATATCGTTCACCCTTATTAGTCTGTTGACAGGCTCCATGCTGGCTTGCCAGGATATCCCAGCGCTTGAGTTAACGGCGCCAATTAGCGATTGCTCACAGCCTGGCTGGGCTGAGGTCTCCATGTGGGGAATACACACCTCATGGGTTCTGGCTGACACGTGGTGCCCCTATTTCTACATTCCTGACACATGGAAGGAGAAAAGCGATCTCAGTTCTGCTTGATTTCTACGGAGACGGCTGTCAGTTTGCAATTGGAAGGGAAGGCCTGTAATAGAGTCAGCGGTTGTTTTGCGCTGGACGTGGTATTCAGGCGAGTCAACAACGGAGCCAGAGCCGCAGATTCTCCTCCAGGGTAAGAACAAAATTCCCATGAGCCTTACCTTCCCCCAGGTCAGGGATACGAGAGGACGGATTGAAATATGCAGCATATGTAACAATCCATAAGCCGTTGTTGTTATTATTAGTTTCATACAGGTAGCAATAGCACCTGGAGGCCAAGTCCACTGGGGCTCCATTGTGATAATATGGATATTTCAAATGTTATTAATATTTATTATGAACACTGGGGCAGTACCTAGGAGCCAGTCATGGGCTAGGGCCCTATTGCTCTAGGTACTGAACAAACATGGGACAGTGCCAGGAATCAGGGCTAGTCTCTAGGAAGCCTCATCCGTATAGTGGGCTTACAGAGGGCGGTCTGATTAGCCACACCACCTGAGTGGCTGCAGAGGCCAGCAGGCTGGCTTGTCAACCAGCAGCAGCACCTTGGTGGCTTCTGAATGGTCATGGCCACCATTGTGCCCGTGTAATGCCAACAGACCCCAGTCATCGGTGGGCAGGATCAAACCGGGGACTTCTGGAGCTTAGTACATGAGCCGCTACTGCATGAGCTAAAAGCCAACTCCTGCTAGCTAAGGCTGTAGAGCAGAGTCATTTAACTCTTCCTCTCTCAGTGGTCTGGGTGCCACTAGAGGGGACAGAACACCACACCCAGGAGCTGGGTGGGTTCCACCTGCCCCTACATTACCCGGCTCCTTGTAGAGAGGTGGAGTGGCCTCCCATGGACCCAGAGGAGGAGGAACCACCCACCGAGCCCTTGTTGGCTGATCCAGACTATGCTCACCCCACCCACTGGAAGACAGTGGGCAGGGCAGAAGTATAAATGGCGGGTCTTTGAGCTCAGTTGAGTGGCAGCCGCTGAATGAAGCAGATGCCTTCTGTCTGCTCCCTAGCAGGGAGACAGCAGTCGGACCCTGTGGAGCTGAGGACTGGCCAGCGCTATCCACTGACCAAGCTACAGAGGAGTTGCCAGGATTGCTGCCGGCCTTCTACCCTGCTGACCTAGAGGACCCCCCCCCCCCGCCACGGATCCAGGTACACCCCAAGAGGGAGGTAGAAAGTGGCCCAGGGACAGCTGACCCCAGAGCCAGTCAGTGTGTTGCAGCTGGATTCTCCGCTGACTCAATGGCCTCTCAGGGCATTGGGCTGGGACACAGTGGAGTTGGGTGGACCCGCACCCCCCCTGTGCCTCCACCCCTGGGTGGCAGTACTTCTGCTCCCTAGGCCAGGTGGTCTGCAGTAGCCTACAGTGTGCTGAGCTAGGACACTAGACCCTGCTCAATCCCCGCCAGTGCCCCCTACACTGTGTTTGGGCTCTCAGCCCCTGCCAGGGCCCTAACGACTTGTTGCCCCATGCAGACTAAGTGCTTGGGCTCCTAACTGTGTTTGCTACTCTGCCCTGACTGCAGGCCAGGCCAAGCTGTGTGTTGCCCTACTGATTCCCCAATGGTGGGCAACACATTGGGATGTAGTGAGGTGGAGTGGCCTCCCACAGACCCAAAAGAGGGGGGACCACTGCCACCAACCCACCACACTCCTGCTTTGCACCCAGCCTTACCTCTGTCCTGCCCCCGCCTTGAACCCCAATCTTGCTGGATACCCTGCTGGTTCTGGTTCCTGCCTTCTGGTTTGACCTTTGGCTTCGGCTCTGGACTACTGACTCAGGCTCTGATCCTAGCCCTTGGGGCCTGATGCTCGCTATGACCATTATGCTAGACTGCCGTCATCCCGGTCGGCTGCCAGACAGTCCCTGTCCCAAGACTGGTTTATTTATTGAGCTATTGCAAGTATGTTTCATAACCCCAGTCCCTGTTACATGTTTCCATGTGGATGGCTTTAATAGCATGAGCTTAATGGGGTTACTTCTGGTTTACACTGAGGGCAGAAACTGGCCCAGGGACTAATGCTCAAGAGGATGTTACAGGCCTGATTGAGCAAGGTACTTAAGTGCGTATCTAATTTTAGGCAGAGTCCTGTTGACTTCAATGAGACTGTTCATGTGCTTAAAGTGAGTCATGTGCTTAAATAACTTCCTGAAATGGGGTCTAGGTTCTTAAGGGCCAAATTCGCTGATGGTGTAACTCCACTGCATGCATAATTATGGACCGAGGGCCTGATTCTGATCTCTCCCTGGTTTGACACCACCGATTTCAGTGCAGTGACTCCTGACTTCTGCTGTCAATGTCAGAATCAATGCCTGAGCTCCTAAGTGATTCTGCATTCGTGTCTTTCTGGTTCCACGAAGCAAATCCATCCCTTGTGCAGCTCTTCAGCGGAGTTATGCCAAGGATGAATTTGGCCCAAATGAGTTCTTCAGGTGCTTGGTTCAGGTATAGGTGGCATCGTGCCTTTTTCAGTGCTCAAACACAGCCAAATCTCACACACAGCCTTGACTGTCAGCATTTCTCCTCCAGACAAAGGAGATATTAGCCACGGTTACCTGGGATAATCACAGATTGTTTGGGGAAGCCCTGTGGAGTCTCTAACTTGCACCTGGATAGCCAGGAGTCCTCATGTTGAATTTGGGCCCAGGAATCTGTTGGCCTATGGATGAGAATATAGTTCCTCATCACCACGCACTAAACACAAACACAAGCACACACACACACACACACACACAAATACGCACACGGCTGTGCCAATGACCTGCTATGTAACCTTGGTAGGGTGACCAAATATCCTGATTTTATAGGAACAGTCCCAATTTTTGTGTCTTTTTCTTATGTAGGCTCCTACTACCCCCCACTACCATCCTGATTTTTCACATTTACTATCTGGTCACTCTAAACCTTGGTTAAATCACCTACCATCTGGTTTCCCTTTTCCACTCTTTCTCTGCCTTGTCTGTTTAGACTGTAGTCTCTTTAGGGCAGGGACTGTCCAGTCTGTTCCCAGTGGCTTCATTGAGGGTGCTCAGCAGCTAAAGAACAGTGCTGAATCAAAATCAAACAAGATCTGAATCCTCCAGCTGGCTCTGTTATCAGCAGATGCCCACGCATAGCCCCACTGAAGTCAATAGGGCTCTGTGTGTATTGCATCTACACACAGCCAGCTATAGCAAGACAGTCCACACGAGACTGTTGGACGCGGGGATGGGTGAGAGGAGTGGGCAGAAGCAAGTCAGTGATGAAGGGGAAGTTGACGGAGCAGCAGCAGTGAACAAAGCTCACCCAGGTGACTACTGTATCTGACTCCGCCCCCAAAGCATTGTCTGATGTTCTAGCTTCGAGCCTCTTTATTTTATATTCTCCCTGCTAATCACCCGCACACAAACTCCCCACGAGCCGAAGTGTTATTTGTTCATTTAATATTTTCTGCCGTTCGCCTTTTATTTTGCTTTCGCCGTATCTCTTCCCCTTGTTTCTCCTCAGCTGCTTCTGTTTGAATTAGAGCTCTTTTATTTTTCCCTCTCAGGGGGCGTTCAAGCTACATTTGCCTGGCAGCAGGGACATAACAAATCAGGCTGTGTCTGGGATGCCGTGTTTCATCCGTCAGCAATAGTCACTTGGAAGCCCGGCACTTTGATTTTCATTCTTTCCATGTTTCCTCCTTATCGCGTAGCTAATTCTTTGATTTTTTCCCTACCTCACTAACTCAATTTTTACATCTTGTTCTCCTCCCCCGTCCAATATTTTGCAGCCTCTATAAAAGATATTTATATTCCAATTATTACCAGATCCCCGGTAGAACGCGTAAGAAGATTAAACTTCAAAACTGCTTTTCATAGCCCTGCTCCTGTTAACAGCTGCGAAGGAGAGATTAGAGCAAACTTCGTCGGAGGTTTTGCTTAGCCCCACATCATATGCACACACGCTCATTTGCGTGAACACTCACACATAGTCACACACACACGCAAATGTTCTCAGGCACAGTAGCCCTGCAGACATGCACACGAAACCCACAAACGTAATGACTCAGGTGTACACAAACAAGCATACATACACAGGTTCACATTTGCTTTCACACTCTTACGTGCACACACACACTCTGAAATTCACAAGCACACCCGTACTTTCACAGACACACTCACAGACATACTCTCTGCCCCGCACTCAGACACAAAACCTTTGGGATATAAATATTTTAACCATTTCTCCACCCCTTTTCCTAAGGACTGATACAGCTGTTGGGGCCTCTGACAAGTGCTAGGCTGAGAGCCCTGGAATCTGGAGCCTTCCTTTACCCCCAGACGAGGGCCATCACAGGCAGCTTCCCCATCAACATCTGGTCATGGAAACACCACCTGTCTGGTCAGAGGAAACCTCAGACTCTAGGGGTATGTCTACACTGCAATGTAAGCCTGGAGTGCATCTCAGACTCAAGCCTAATCCCCTTTTATGTCTACAGACAAATCATAGTAACCCAAAGCTCAGAACCAGGACCCCACGGGGGTGGAGGGTCTGAGCTTGAGTCAAACAAGGACCCAGGGGTCAAGCCCTTTTGCTTTGCAGTGTAGATGCAGCCCCACTGGACTCATGCTCTAGGATTCCACAAAAAGAGTCCCACAGACCAATTTTCTTTGTCCTCTGGACAGTCAGTTTTGGTGGGCAATCAAGTTTTCCCACCATGGACAAAGGGCTAAAGTGGCCACATTTTGGGAGGGTGCTAGGAATTCTGGGATACAGGTGATTGGACTTGGCCCCACATATTGCAGTGTAGACACTGGAGCCCCCAGGTGGGAACCAGGGTTCAACAATTCCTAATCTAGGATTCCAGATGAGTATAGACGCTCAACCCGTGGGTTAACAAATCCAGAGTCTGCTAACTCGAATTCTACTAACCCAAACTTACAGTGCAGTGTAGACATATCTTATGTCTTTGATTTCTCTGCTAAGTCTGCCAAGAAGTGACCCCCGCATAGGTTGATGGTGGTTGTCAGCCTAAAGTGAGTGCCCAGTTGTCGGCCTAAAGTGAGTGCCCTTGTCCACCAAGGGCACTCACTTTAGGCTTCTGGCTGTCAGCTCTCACCTCTCTTGGATGAAATCTGTGTTTCACTTCATCCGGATTGGGGATTTTAAGGTGGCACAGCTCTGCTTCACATGGATTTCCCCAGCAAGCCAAACTGCCTAAAAGGACCAGCACCTGTGGTTTGCTTTCGCACCGAAGGGTATGATCAGTGTATTGCCCTCAGTTATAAGTTACTACACATTATGGAAAATAGATCTTGTCAAACTAATTCAATATCTATTTTTGAGGAGCTTACACATTTCTGTAAGGCGTTTGACTTGGGCTGGCAAGACATTTTGACGAACAAAGTAGTATGATATAAAATGTATGTGGCACGCTTTACATGAAGTAAAAACTGGCTGACTGATAGATCTCAAAATGTAACTGCAAATGGGAAGTCATCATTGAACAGAAGTGTCTCTCGGCGGTCCGCAAGGATTTGTTCTTGGCCCTATACTATTTAACATTTTTATTAATGTCCTGGAAGAAAACATGAAAAACATCACTGAAAAATTTGCAGATGACACAAATATTGGGGCAGTGGTAAATAACAGAGAGGACAGGTCAGTGATACAGAGTGATCCGGATTGCTTGTTAAGTGGGATGCGAGCAAACAGCATGTGTTTTAAGACAGCTAAATGTAAATGTTTATATCTATGAACAAAGAATGTGGGCCATAGTTTCCTGATGGGAGATTTATCCTGCGAAACAGGGATTCTGAAAAGAATTGTGGGGTCATGGTGGATAATCAGCTGAACATGAGCTCCTGTAAGAAAAAGACCCAAAAATTGTGACTGTCCCTATAAAATTGGGACATCTGGTCACCCTGTCCCAGTGTGATGCCGCGATCAAAAGGAGGTGTGCCAAAAGGAGTACCAAGGCTATTTTACCTCTATATTTGGAACTGCTGTGACTGCTGCTTGAATACTGTGTTTAGTTCTGTGTCCACAATTCGAGAAGGGTGTTAATAAATTGTAGAGGGGTCAGAGAAGAGCCATGAGAATACACCAGACCTCGCTATAGCCCGCGTCGCTATAGCACGGATTTGCCTATAGCGTGGTCGTGGCGATGGATCCTGAATTTAATTATTTCAATTGGGATCTGTGGCAATGCATCCCCGCATTAACGCGGTACCGTGCATGGATCCCAGACCACACATTCTAGCAAGGGTCCGGTGTAATAAAAAGGTTAGAAAGCATGCTTTATGTGATAGACTCCAAGAGCTTCATCTATTTATCTTAACAAAGAGAATGTTAAGGGGTCTTGACTTGATTATAATCTGTAAGTACCTACAAAATATTTGATAGTGTGCTCTTCAGTATAGCAGAGAAAGGTATAACATGCTCCAATGGCTGGGAGTTGAAGCTGGACAAATTCGGACTGGAAATAAGGTGTACATTTTAAACAGTGAGAGTAGTTAATCATTGGAACAATTTACTAAGGTCATTGTGGATTCTCTATCACTGGCCACTTTTAAATCAAGATTGGGTGTTTTTCTAAAAGATCTGCTCTAAGAATTACTTTGGGGGAGTCCTGTGGCCTGTGTTATATGGGAGGTCAGACTACATAATCATAGTGATCTCTTCTGGCCTCCGAATTTAAGAATCAGGCTCCTTCTAAGCAAGCACTTTTATTCTTAAGGTAAAAGCACTACAGAGAAGACATATTAAAATAATAAAAGAACCCACACACATGCGAAAAACCTTACCAGAGGTCACGGCCAACTGCAACCAAGGGCTCTGATAGATGTCAGTCCCTCAGACCCCGCAGTTGGGTTTTCTATGTAGTTACAAATTCATCCATTTTAAATCCAGAATCAGAACAGAGGCTGGCCAGATCCCATGTTTCTTTACACTGCTGGGGCCTTTGATCTTGGCCTTCTATAATCAGTGGACAATGACCCTGTCCTCAGGGTTTAGCTTCAAAAGGCTGGGTTTTCGTATAACCGGAACTAGGGAATTTGCATTAACCTCTCCCTAGGAATTGCTGGGGAAATCCACTTGATTCTTATTGTCCCAAAAGGCCATAGCTTTCTGGCACATTTTCAGTCTAGTCTTTTGAACACCTAGCTATTATAGCTGTTACTTCTCCTCCCTAGAGAGTTTACGTACAAACCTGGCCCACGATAATACACAAACTTAATATAATAAAACCTTCCAAGGTTATGGCAGGAAATTGTCATATCTCTCACAGAGGTTTTGTGACACTGGGATTCAGACCATCTTGCCATTTCCTGTAGCCCAATAAAGAGTGCTGTAGCTAAACTTCTGCTAGATTTGAAATAGTGCTTGTGCTTGCTCGCTCTCTCTCTGTCCTGTACCTGGGCCAAAGCAAAGAATTTTGGGGTCCTATGCATTATAGAAATAGTGGGTCCCCATCTTCCTTGAAGTGAACAGAGCAAGTGAGATACCGTCTGCAAATATGAGAACCTCTCCATTAATTAATAATTTTTGTTATATGAGAGAATACTTTTTACAAAATCTAATATGAAATATATTAATATTAATAGATCTAGAATATTTAATTTAAAATGACATGGCAATTTGATTATTTTAAAAAAATCTAATACCCACCCTCTCTTCTTTTGCTCTGGGAAACATTTACTAAGTAGCCTAATCACCGGGTCTATTTGTGAAATATGACTTAGGAATCGATTCAGTTGTGCCCACCTGCCTCCCCAGCTACGGGGCAAAGAGACTGTGACTAAAACAGAATTCTCTGGAGATCATACACATCAGAAAGGTGCAAGGGCCTACTGCCTGGGGTAACTGAGCCAGAAATGCTTTGCTGGAAAACGGGCAGGGCTAAGAGAGCTCCTATGGGAAAGGCCCCCAGTGTTTCAACTGGCTCGGGGCACGAGTTTGTTCCGAATCAATACAAATAAGGAACTGACTCTGAGACACTGGTTGTGGGATTGGGCTGCAGCAGCTGAGTGCACAGGAGACCTGGGTCCTTTTGCCCTGGGAAGAAGGGTGGACTTGGGTTCGAGGACCCTGAGGTGGTCAATGGCACTGATGACCTCCAAGGGCATCCAGGAGGTAGAAAGAACCAAGGACAGGCTGAACCCTGGAAAGAGCCTGAGAGATTGGCTCCCTTCCCAGAAACCCCCCTACTTTTATGTGGCTTTGATGGCCGTGGCCATCCCAGAGAGCACCGAGAAGAGGCACAGCTGCCTAGGGTGGTGCTGCGACCCCCATGCACCAGGCTGCAATGCCATTCATTGAAATGTGGCCTAGGCGCTCCCCCATTATAAGTCATAACAGGAAGTGACTGGGCCGACCCTGGCTGGGGCCCAGCTAGGGTCGCCATCTCCAAAGGGCAGGAAAACGGGCCACTGCCTGTCTCTGCCCCTCCCAGGCACCCCCACCACCAGTCGCACGCTGCTGTACTCCTCTGAAGTGCCCTTGCACCAGCCTGGCCTTCCTCTTCCCCGCCTGCGCGCCCCACCACGACCACTAGCATGATCCCCCACCCCTAAGGCCCTATGCCCCCACTCAGGAGTCTCTGCCTCCTCCACCCTGTTCCCTCCTTTTGCTCCTTGCTGCTGGCAAGCCTCAGGTCTGTCCTACTTTACGGTGCGAAGAGGAGCCGGAGCTAGATGCTCAGCACCCTGAGGGCCCAGCACATGGAGTGGGACCCTGGGGCACAGCGCTTCCAGCAGCCGTGCGACCTGTGCACCGTACTGGTTGCAACCGCCGGTGATCCCCCTGCCTACCCGCAGCAAGGGTTGTTGGTTGCCGCATGCTGGGGGAGGGGAGGGTGGTGTTTCCACTTTGTAACTTGCAAATTATAAGTAAAAAACCCCCGTGCATGGCAACTGGAAATGCATGGGAAAAATCAGCCAGGTGGTTGGGAGCCCAGTGCAAGTGTACCAAGTGCATGTTGGTTCATCTGGACCTGATACGTACCCTCCTCTCTCTGTGTCTCCACATGTTACCTAGGCCCCACACTACTCTCTTTGGCAGGACTCTGATTGGCTGCCCCTGGGAGATTCACCATGAAGCTAGGCAGCTGGAGTGGCTGCTTCTCTCCCGCTGGGGTTCCTGCCCAGAGAGAGCAGCCATCAGTGGCAACCGGGGCTATCTTGTAGGCCCAGCCCAGGCTTCTTCCTGCTTCTTTGGGCTCGAGTGGGTTTGAACTGACACTTAGGCCACGTGCTGTGGGAATAATGCTCCCTCTCTACCTCACAGGGGTGCTGTAATGGGCTCGGGTGTTACCGTAATGGAAGCCCTCGGAGCAGCTCAATCATACACGGATGGCTTCCGATGCTCTAGGAATGACACAGGCAGCATTCCCCGTCCTTCGAACCTGGCAGAGGAGCCCTGTTTGCCAGCAAGAGGTAAAGAGGCATGGCTAATGAATTGCTGCTCTCTGGTTCCTATCCCTTAAGCCTCTGAGTTAATTATGATATTAACTGTTAACTGTTACATTATGCTGACATTTGAAGTAGTCCAGAAATTGGCACTAGCTGCAGACCGGGAGAATTAAATACAGCGATATTAACAATAAATGTTTGGGCAAGGGGAGGGGGAAATCATTTTCCAATGGGAGAGTTTAACTTAACTCTTCCCCCTCTGTCTGTGATGTATGGCTTGGCAGAGCGACATAGTTTTAAGCAGGATCACACCAGCCGAGGAAGAAATGGGGGGAGAAGGAGGGTTGTGACTTACATTAGAAACATATAAAATGATCTAACTGAATAAATCTTCTCTGAGCAAGCACTAAATATGCTAAATATGTTCAGAAATCAAGCGGCTAAAATGGATCTATCAGAAATGCAGAGTGTACACATTTTTTTTCCCAGAGCAGTTAATGTGATGAAAAGGAACAAAATGGCAGAAGAAAAAATATGGTTAAAAAAAATTTCCATCAGAGCTTTTGGAATATGTGCCATGGATTGTGCTTCCATTTTCCGCTCTCAAACTCTCCAGTGGTCGAACGTGTGTGTATTGGCAAAGTTGCCCAGTCTTGCCTAGTGCTGGCTGATGGCATAAAAGTATGGTGTGCCAGTTTCATATGGCAAGATAACATCTCTCTTTTTGGCTTCTTTGCTGCACTTGGGAAAATGTTTGGTGAAAGTAGAGATGGTAGAAGCTTGAGACAGTTACAGAATTAATACCAGTGACTTTAATGTGGCCTAGCCTGTGTTGTGTTGTCTGCTAGTGTGCAGTCCACTAGACTAGAGGACAACAGCCTACTACTTGTTGTAGTAACCATTTGAGTTGTGCCTTCAAATGACAGAGGTCTACACAGTGGTGTTAAAGGGGTCCTGGGCTCAGATACACGGTGAGGTTTCTTAACTGAGCGAAATAACATTTAGGCTGAGGAGCAGTAGAAATTTCCTAAAAGTGAGGTTTTTGAGAATGTGGAACAAATAGTCTCCCAAAGAAAATGAGAATATGCTGAAGGGAACAATCCTGTTTCGGGTTAACTCTGTAATGAAGTTAGCTAGCGTATGTGTGCACCACTGCTCTCTGGTGGATGGAATTAGAACTGCTCATCCTGTTTTATATCCTATACTGCTAAGAGATAAAGGAGATTCTCCGTTAGCTGGAGTGGAGAAGGCCTATGCTTTCAGAAAAGGAAGGTGTAAATTCTATCCCCAGTGCCACTGTAAAGGTCCAAGCGACCATGCTGTGCAGCATAAGCACAACTTTGAAGTCTGTTGGTGGTCAAAGGATGGTTCCAGAATGTTCTAGAACGGAGACAGAGGCGCTGGAACAATTGTATAGTGGGGGTGCTGAGAGCCATTGAACCAGACTGTAAACCCTGTATGTGATGGAAACCATTTCAAGGCAGCGGTGCAGCACCCCTAGCACTCCCGCACCTCTAGTTCTAGCACCTATGTCTGTAGATCTCCTTAAAGTGCTTTCTGAGGATTAATTAGTGGAGCCAGCCAACTGTGGTAGAGAAGCATTGTTATCCCTATGCTATAGCCAGGAAAATGGAAGCAGAGAGAGTAAGGGACACAGCCAAAGCCTGCAGCAAATCAGTGGAAGAGCCAAGAATAAAACTGAGGTTTCCTGATTCCTAGGCCCCCAGTTTAACCGCTCAACACACTTCTTGATCATGGGCTAGGGAGCCACCTGTTAGCATCATTAATGCACACCAGGCTCGGGTGGGAGGAGAGGTGGTTGAATATTGGACAGGGCTTCCTGAAGTTGTCTCCCCTTGCAGTCATGGTCAGAGGACTACACATTGCAGGAGACTTGAACTGGGAACTTCCAGGGGTTGAAATGATGGGTGTATGTTACAAAGAACTGTGGGCATGTTGAACGTAAAACTCCAGTGGTTCTGTGTTATTCAGTGGACTTCTCCTTGCAGGCCAGGAGGGTTTTTAAGGTTCAAAAGCTCCCTCTCTTATGCAGCCCAGCATAGCTCCTTGATTTCATGCAGGAGGGGCTGAACATTTTGGAAGGTACCAGGGCAAAGCTCATTACAGGCAAAATTAGTGCTCCCCCGTCATTGTAAGAAATCCTTGACAACACTCCCTTCCCCACCCCCGTGTAGGTGACACGTGGGTCCTCCATTCTCCTAGCTCCTGCCTGCACTGTTGTACTCTGGTGAGCATGGTGAATGTGTTCAATAGCAGGAGCTGATGGGAGAGTCTCTCTCAGCTTCCACAGTGGGCTCAGAATGGCAACTGTGGTCCATCATCTCTCCCTGAACTGGGTTCACTGGCCAATACTTGCCCTCTGCTTTGATTCTAAGCGCCACCCTCCTTGCTCTCCAGTTTCAGGAAATCAGCTCCAATGTTTCAAGGTGACACTTCCTCACTGGGGTAAGTTTGGCACAGTTGGCTTAAGAGCGTTATGTTTTCTGTCTTCTGCTGAAGCAGCGTCAGGTGCCTTTCGTGAACAAGGGCTGTTTGAGCTTGAAGAAGGATGGTTGTTGGGTTCAGTCACCGGCCAGCCCTTGGGAGAGATAAGTTCAATTTCTGGGACTCCAGACTTCTTGGGCAAACGTATGGGACCAAATTTTCAAAGGGCTTTTGATGCTTTCAGCAATAGGTAGCTGCCTGTTGGGATTTTCTAAAGAACTTATCTGCTTCTTTAGACATCTAAATAGCTTTGAAAATCTGGCTCTTAGCCTCTCTTTGCCTAGATTCCCCATCCATAAAACAGGGATAATAGTATTTCCCTACCTCAAGGGGTGTTGCCAGGATAAACTCATCAAGGCACTCATTGTGATATCTCAAGTCTTGAAGATCCCAGACAGCCATCACATCCTGGCCTCCACCCAATGTTTGCTGAAAGCTCCTGGGCCCAGCAGTGAGCGGGACTAGTCTCAGCCATGGCACCATCCTGGGAGGCCTGACTGGAAGATCGCCCAGGCTCCACCAATCGGCCCAACCACACTATTTAAGCCAGGAGGAGGAACAGGAAGTTGTCTGAGCAACAAGGTGTTTTTCTGTTGTGTCTGCACTGGACCCTGCTTGTGTCTGCGCTCGATGCTGTCCCTGATTCCTGCTTTGCTCCTGCCTCCTGCATCACCCTTGACTTTGTTCCTGCTCCCACTGTGCTCCAGTTCTGTGCTTGATCTTTACTTCTCCTCTAATTCCTGTCCTTGCTTCCACTATCAGTTGCCAGGGCTGTCTCTGACCCCAGCCTCCAGCTTGATACTTGACTCTGGTATTTGGTATCTGACCTCGATCCTGACCTGCTGCTTCCATCCCGTACTCTGGCTCGACCCCTTGCTCTGGTAACTGGCAATTGATTCTGGTGCTCACCCTCAGTTTTGTTCCCCAACCTGGATGCTTGCTCGTCCCACTAAACTCTGACTGCTAGGCAAGACTGCCTACGTCTTGGTTCTCAACACATACATTATGACAGAGGAGCTGTAGGAAGTATATAGATCGCTTGGGCTAGATGGACTAATATGGCAAACTCTCTATATGAATAATATCATGGTCCGCAGCCATTCTTTCTGCAGTGCTGTTGTCCTGAGTTCATTATTCTATAAGTCCAGCCATTCAGGTGACTGTCCCTCAAACTTTATTCTACTCTTCTGGCCTCCTTGTCCTTATTTCAGTAGAAATACAATTCACTGTCCCATTAAAATTAACAAAAATTAATGCAATTTAATTCTGTCTGGTTTTGAATGGGATTTAATTTGGCTCACTCTAATTTAATCCATTTCAGCTAAATGCAACGCAGATAAATCAGTTTAAGAAATTTCATTAAAAAAATTTACTACAGAGGAAATAAATCACATTCATTTAAATACACAACAATCAATACAGTGTCGGCCCCTTACTTTCCAGTTTTATGCTGATATAACTCCAACAAAGATACACTGGTATCAATAAGCTAATGCAGTGGTGAACCTGGCTCTGTAAAGTCTTTGATCTCTACTTGATTCAAGATTCACAACTAGCATAGGCCAAAAAAACAAATTTCTATCTTGTGGGAAATTCTGACATTTTGAGATTTATTTCTATCCCAAACCAGGGCAAAATTGAAATTTCAGAAATGTTGGTGGAATAAAAATTCTGGAAAAAAAGATTTGGGACCATTGAAACAATCTTATCAAAACATGTTGTTCTGATGAGGTATAAACGTTATAATATAATAGATGCAATGAGAAAGTCAAAACAAAATACTCAGTTTCAATTTCAGCCTGGTCAAACAATTTTTCTACTGGGGATTTTCTCAAAATTAACAAGCCGTTATGAAACATTTCAGTTGTGATGAAACACAGTTTTCCAACAATGTCAGACATTTTTCAACCTCCGTCACTCGCAGCTCAACAGGTGCTGTGGTTTAATGGAGTACAACATCTTTTCTGAACTGTCTAAGCACTGCCAGCTGCTAAGCAAGAAATCTGCCTATTTAAGCAGCAAGAGGGATGCAACTGAGCAAAATGATAATTTAGGCTAATGTCAGGAAATATTTTCTAGTCCAGTGATGGCTCCTAGACTCTCAAGTGAATGAAGATGGATGGCTTAAACCATTTCAAGCTTCACCGGACAAACAATGGAGAAAAATCCATGTTGATCAAGGACAATAAGACTAAGCGGTCTTCCCTGTCTCTACTTCCTATGTTTCTACAGTCTAGTTAAACTCCGCCATGCTAATTCACAGCAGATGGATAGTTACTGTGTTTGAATTGCATGTACTTGCCCATAAATTCCTATGCAATCAACATTACAATCATTGTAAGTATAAATGTTTTGCCTGCCTGAGAAAGCCTGGAATATTCTCTCTCTCTCTCTTGCTGCTACTGAGCCTATTTACAGCCTGTTAACAGATGACACTACATTTCCTAATGCTCTTTTATGCTACAGAAATATCTGCCTGTGGTACTTAAATGGTATTCTCCTGGTAATGTAACGGTGGACAGGTTCTGAACTGAAACTACGGGTGTTTAAAAGGGGTGTTGGAAAAACAAATAAGGCTGGCTCTGCGTCCCGTTTCATTTCCATTTGGCGACTCCACCTTTAGAGCTACTGGAGACTGTGGTTAGTGCAGCTGCAGCAGGGTGTGAAGAGAAAGCAAGGAGCTATTTGCTTCATATCGTTCTGCTCCATATTGCAGGCACACTCTTAGTCCTCGAAGTCTAAGCACATGAGAACTTGGGGAGTCTAGAGGCTACAGTAGATGGAGCCATCACACCCATCTAATTTCCACACTAGCCAGGAGAACTGAGGAATTACACTGGAGAGCTCCCATTGCAAGCTACTGAATCGTGTAGCAATGTTAATTTACAGGTGATGCATTTGCCCACTTGGCTAGCCACTACCCAGGGGGAAGAACATCATGTAAGCCTGACGTCTTGACTCTCTCCAACCTCACCATGTATTCACTGGGTAATTTCAGCTAGAGCTGGTTGGGAAATTTTTGACCAATCGTTTCTTCATCAGAATGTGCCCATTCACCAAAACCGAAATTTTTTTTGCAGGAAAGGGTCGGTTTCAAGAAATTTCTCAGCTCAAAATGTGTTTGGGGAAAAAAATGGACTTTCAAAACTGTCAGAATGTCCCACTTAATATTTTTGAAATAAAGACCTCTGGTTTAGAACAACTTTTCATTTAGAAACGTAAATTAATTAGATTAAAAAAATTGACAAATAGCTAAAATGGAAACAAAATGTTTCAATATCATCAAAATTAATTATTTCAATTGACTTGCATTGAGGGTTGTTGCGGGGGGTTGTTTTCAGATTTTCAGGTTTCTGAGCACATTCAAGATTTTGACTTTCTGTCATTGTTTCGGACATGAACATTTTTCAAAACATTCAATATTTTCACAGGATGGGAAAGCCTTTCCCACACACTTCTAATTTCTGCTGGTCTGGGAGAACCTGCCACAGAGCCAGAACTCTCCGCTTCCTCATCCCTCCTTTTCTGGATCTGGAGATCTGTGTTCCCCCACCATCTGGAGAACATGGCCCTGCTGTGCCAGGGACGGTACAGAGACAGAGTAGAGTAAAAGAGTCACTGCTCCAAAGAGTTAGCAGCTTAAATAGGCATGGGAAGACCTTGTCTTAATGCAAACATCATCGCCTCTCTGGACAGTGACCCACACCTACTAGTGGTGGATGTTGCCCGAAAAACCCAGTTCTGATTGATGCACTTAGCACTGGCTAAGGAGTCACAAGCCCTCGTCCTCCTGCCGACTGTTCTAACCTGCTTCGGAAAGGGAGGGTTAGTGTCAACAACACAAAACAATGGCCTGACAGACGTTGATGTGCTGGCCGATGTTTCTGTTCCTGCTAATCTAACAGCAGAGTCATGGTTTTGAGAATGGTTACGAGGCTGCATGCAAAACTGGGAAGGCTTTACAGGCGGAATGGCGAACAATCACAAGCGGACAACATTGGACAATGATTGTTCTTAAAAACTGGTTTTTTGGTAAAATCTTGTGTTGCTTTAGTTTGTGTGACACATAAGGAGCATTAACTCTCAGCACACCACTGTTCAGCATACAGAGACGTTATACTGTAGGTGTTCTATAATTTTTCTCTGGTGTTTTTAAAATGGTTTTTTCATTACAGAATTGTGTTCTCCGTCTGACACATTGCATGCTCAGATTTCCTAAGTTTGCTCTAAGCATTCTGGTGTCTCTATTACCATGCACTATGTTTGGTTTTCACCTTTAGTACTGAAAGTTAATAAGCAGTTAACAGATTCACAACTACTATATTGTGCAATGTGTCATTATGTCACCCTCATTTTCCTATGTATCCCCCTGACAACAGTTTATTCCGCATATTGGCTACTTCCCAATAATTGCAACTTTTAGCTGGGAACCGAGAGATTGCTAAGAAGTGGAATCTACTGTATTACTACTGCCATATTATAGTTGGGGAACTGAGGCACAGAAGGAAGAAATGACCTGTCTGAGACCATACAGGAAGGCTGGGGTAGAGCCAGAAATTGATCACCTAAGTGCTCAGATAGGACATGTCTCATGCTGAACAGAGGAGAGAAGAAGTATTGCTAATCTGTTTCTCTGGAATGGTATAAATTCTTGATTTGCTTTCCCATCCTCTTCCTTTTATTTGAACAAAAACTTTAGAGTTTAACCTTAAATTAATTTGATGATGTGCCATAAAAAAAAATGCCCTGTGACTTTTTTCACATAGAATTTGGAAATGTAGTTACAAGTAAGCAGGCTCCTGCAGTCCTTTTGGTGCAAAGCTCATTATTTGGAGCTTACAGCTCAACAAATCCAAATCAAATACACGCTCACCAAAAAGGGCTTCCGTTCGCTCGCATCCAGGGTGAATTGGCATGGAAAGGAAGAACTCTGGGTCAGAGCACGCTCATTAACTTTGCAGATTAGTAGGCATAGCATTGCGCCATCTGAAATGAAATAAGGGTAAAATGTGCCCATTTAATTAGCTTCTCCTAGGCTGGGGAAAGTTGTTTGTAGAGAGACTGTCAAATATGAACTGCAATTAGATAGATAGCCTTAGACTCATTCAAAGCAAATTGGACAAATTAATGGGGTTTGAAGGTCTGTGTGAAAACTATCCTTTTAACTGAATAATACATGCGTGTCAAGGTGCAGGGAAACACACTCCACTGAAAAAGGTCCAGGCGCTTTATGAGATCAAATCAGAATTTTTAATCTCACTCAACCTCCCGAATGCAGGAGTCTGTCATGTTTGGAGCAATGCTCATTATGATTTTCACTCTCTTTTTGGTAAGGAAGCTCTTAGTGCTCAGATACTTAGGGCTTGTCTACATGAACAATTAGGCCAAGGCAAATTGGGGTGTGAATCTTCCCTGCACTGTGAATCTATGCATACTCCGCGGATGCACGTTAACAGTGTTTTAGAGCACTTTGATGTATTCCTCCTTGGGATTGGCTCAAATGAACTAATAAACATTTTCGCTCTTCATATAGACAAGCCCATAAGGTGATGGGGGCCATGTGAATAGATGTCCAGGAGCAGTATGTACAAAAATGACAAATATGGTAGCTAGACAGATAAATGCACTTCTGTCTGAACCAAGCACGAAACTACCATCACATGGTTGCCACCTGCATGCAGATTTGTGCCTAAAGACTCCCAGAGATCACTGCTCCTCTCTTCCCTGCCACTCCTCTGCCGCCACAGGACTTTGTGTGTATGTGAATCCTTTGGCAGAGGCCTGCACATGAAGTCTTTTAATGTGGGGAAACCGGTGCGTCAGTGGTAACCACACAAAACTTGACAGGAGGAAAACCCTGACCCAAAGGCAAGGAGATCCAAGATAGCCAGAGGCCTCCCTCCTGCTGCAGCCCTCATTCACCTTCCCAGCCACAGAGTAATAGAAGGTCCTCTATATGCGCCCGATCCACCATTCCGGAGTTTGGACCTCAGACCTGCTCACCAAGGGGAGACCCTACCAGGAGTGCAAAAGCTCCGGACGATATAGCTCTGAAGGCCTTTAGCCCACATAAACCTCTCGGAAAGGAATTTTCTTTCAGGAAGGAATTTTCCTCCAGGGCAGATTGGCAGAGGCCCTGGAGGTTTTTTGCCTTCCTCTGCAGCAGGGTGCATGGGTCACTTGCTGAAGGATTCTCTGTACCTTGAAGTCCTTAAACCAAGATTTGAGGACTTCATTAGCTCAGATATAGGTGAGAGGTATATCGCAGGAATGGGTGGGTGAGATTCTGTGGCCTGCGGTGTGCAGGAGGTCAGACTAGATGATCATAATGGTCCCTTCTGACCTTAGAGTCTATGAGTCTCTCCATCACCACAAAACGTAATGGTTGTTCTTTCAAAAGTTTACAACTGAACATTGACTTAATATAGCTTTGAAACATTCCTGTGCTGAATAAAAATGCTTTTCCGTCTTCATTTAACTGAAACAAGCACAGAAAAAATTATCTTACCTTGTGAAATCTTTTCTTTTTAAACTTTCCCTTTATTTTTTAAGTGGTTTACATTTAACACTGTACTGTACTGCACAGTATTTGATTTTTTCTGTGTGTCTCTCCTGCCTGATTGCCTACTTAAAAATCCAAATGAGATGTGCAGCTGACTGGTCATTTTGTAACTCTAGTGTTCATCACTCTGAGGTTCTGCTGTAATCATACTCAAATCCTTAATGATATTCTTAGGGTCTGAAGGCTGCCTTGCCAATTGATCATCAGTAGAGGGATGGTCCCTGCTAGAGTTTTCCATAGGGTGCTCTATTTTCCTACTCTGAACACCCTCTTTTTACAATGTGATTCTGACTATACCTCATACCCTGCAGGTAGGGCACCTGTTAGAACAATGTGACTATCGGGTATCTTGTAGTCAAAATTTACCCTTGCAGTCACTTTTTGCAATACTACATTACTACATATTTTCCCATAATCTTGTGTCATAAGCTCATTCTTTGGTTTCTTACTTCTGTTAAGAATTTCTTAAGCCTAAAACCTAGTATGGCTAAGCTAAAATCTTACAGGACTCAGCCTGTAGGCCTTGTGTTTCAGGCCTACTTATGTGGATACCTAATACATAATTATCTCATACATCTATAATCCTATAGTTGAACTCTATTTAGCATACAATGATTAGATATGGCATGGCATGTTAGTTAATCATAACATCACACAATAAAAGAATTATAATAATTGGCTACAAAACAATAGATTGGATACAGAGAACACCTGACCTGTTGCTTATTTTTGGACAACTTAAAGTACCAGACTGTTGTTTTCTTGACTTTGTTTACTCCCATACATTGTATTCAACCCCATGATTTAGGGGATGATTTTTTTTTTGTTTGAGTGTTTATATCTCCTCTAATTCCCTCAAGATATTTAAATGACAGCCCACCCCGATGACTTTCAGAGGGCTATGCTGCTCCAGCCATTCGCTTGTTCCCACAGCTTGTCCTTTCTGAGGATTCAAGTGACCATTTCAATCATGAAATGACAATTTTTGGACAATCATGGAATGTCCCTAATGTGCTGTAATTACAGTATGGGCACTTCTAGTTCTTGGAGGTTGGTCAGTTTATTGGATGTGGTTCTCTACATGGACTGAGCAAAACTGTGAAGGAAGCTGGCACACTTTCTATTGCTGCTGTAGCTACTCCAGAATTTCCCAGGCTTTGAAAACTGAACTTCTCTGCAAGAAAATTAAACCACTCTGAGGACTCGAAGGGACCTCCGGGTCTCTGAGTCTAATTCCTTGCTATCACTGGCCACCTCTTCAGTCAGGGGTCCATGCCACCAGCCATATGTTGTGAGCAGCCTATCCATCTTTATTTATACATCTTCTGAGCCCTCCACCCCGCCCCATCCTCCATGGCATGTGCCCCACACTTTGGGAGAACCTGGTGTAGGTCTTCATATTATTTTTCATGTTCATTATGGCAGCGTCTAGGGACCAATCACTGTCTGGGCCCCTCTGTGCTAGACACCGTACAGAGTGGTGGGCACTCTTGCCTTAAAGAATTTTTTTGTTACATGCTTTAATGCGTAATAAAATAGCTAACCATATCAGCTTGTAAGTTACCATCATTGGCATTTGAGTTAGTACCCATTGACGGGAATGGGGTAATTCAGAGCTATTGTTTCAGGCTCTCTGCAAACTCAGACAGACATCAATTATATTTGTTTTGCACTTCAAAGTTTTTCTTTGCGGCCCTAAAAGCCAATGCCTTCAAACAAAAGAGCTGAGACTGGAGAACAGCCAAGAGATCTATCTGGGGCCCTCCACACCACTTCCACATGATACTTCTTCCCCTCCGATCCTTTGGGAAACCCTCATCTACACTATGGGGAAAGGAGATTTCCATCACCATCACTATCAGCCTGGCACCTCTTCCCAACACAACAAATGCACTGCCAAAAATATGATTTCGGCGGCTGCATTTGTCATGGATGTGCCAGCTGAAACAAGCAACAGTGGTATTTGGGTGAGACTAACTATTTCCTTAATCAAACCATAAGGAGGAGAAGCGTTCAACCAAGTTCTAATTTTAAACAGAAGACGCATAGGGCCAGCTGCCGGGGGAAGCTGCTATTAATGCTTTGGCACAAGAAGGAACAATCTGATCCCTACCCAGAGGAGCAGCTGGTTTTTCTTCTCCAGGCTGACTTCTACTGGGATGCTATCAGCTGAGGAAGCCTATGTTTGATTTCTAGTTAACTGCTCATCCCTTGTCTGTCTCTGTCTACACCGTAGTGGCCAGACTGCAACTGCTATGACTCAGGGATCCCAGCAAGGCTCTGAGGGCCCCATCACTTCATCCATGTCTAGCATGGAGTAACCATCATGTCCCTGCCTACTGCTTTGCTGCAGGGTCGGGACAGTGCAGCCTAGAGGTGCTGGGACTCCAGGGAGGACAGGGATAGGTTATACAAGCCTTATACCACCCAGGAAGGAGATAATGAGAGCCCATTAGGTCAGTTAGCCCCTCCTGAGTCACCTGGAGAGGAGTCAAGCCCTAGACCTCCCCTGCTGCATCTTGAGACCATTGCTCCTTGTTCTGTCACCTGCCACCACTGAGAACAGCCAAGCTCCATCCTCTTTGGAACCCCCCTTCAGGTAGTTGAAGGCTGCTATCAAATCCCGCCCTCACTCTTCTCTTCTGCAGACTAACTAAGCCCAGTTCCCTCAGCCTCTCCTCATAAGTCATGTGCTCCAGCCCCCTGATCATTTTCGTTGCCATCTGCTGGACTGTCTCCAGCTTGTCCACATCCCTTCTGTAGTGGGGGGCCTAAAGCTGGACACAATATTCTAGGTGTGGCCTCACCAGTATCGAACAGAGGGGAATAATCACTTCTCTTGATCTGCTGGCAATGTTTCTACTAATGCAGCCCAATATGCCATTAGCCTTCTTGGCAACAAGGGCACACTGTTGACTCATATCCAGCTTCTCATCCACTGTAACCCTTAGGTCCTTTTCTACAGAACTGCTGCTTAGCCAGTCAGTCCCCAGCCTGTAGCAGTGCATGGGATTCTTCATCCTAAGTGCAGGACTTGACAGTTGTCTTTGTTGAACAGATTTCCTTTGGTCCAATCCTCCAATTTGTCTAGGTCACTCTGAACCCTATCCCTACCCTCAGGTGTATCTACCTCTCCCCCCAGCTTAAGGTCATCCGCGAACTTGCTGAGGGTTCAATCCATCCCATCATCCCGATCATTAATGAGGATATTGAACAAAATCGGCACCAGAACCAACCCCTGGGGCACTCTGCTTGATACCAGCTTCCAACTAGACATTGAACTGTTGATCACTATCCACTGAGCCCAACTATCTAGCCACCTTTCTATCCACCTTACAGTCCTTTCATCCAATCCATACTTCTTTAATTTCCTGGCAAGAATACTGTGGGAAACCATACCAAAAGCTTTGCTAAAGTCAGGGTATATCATGTCCACTGCCTTCCCCATATCCACAGAGCCAGTTGTCTTGTCATAGAAGGCAATCAGGTTGGTCAGTCATGACTTGCCCTTGGTGAATCCATATTAACTGTTCCTGATCACTTTCCTCGCCTCCAAGTGCTTCAAAATGGAGTCCTTGAGGACATGCTACATGGTTTTTCTGGGGACAGACATGGGGTTGACCAGTCCGTAGTTCCCTGGATTCTCTTTCTTCCCTTTTTTAAAGATTTAAAGTCAATACAAACTAAAATTTCATACAGACAATGTCTTGTTTATACTGTTCTATATACGATATACTGAAATGTAAGTACAAGGTATTGATTGTTTGATTTCTTTTATAATTATATGATAACAATGCAAAAGGAAGCCTTTTGTCTATAGCAGTAGGCTGTGCCACTTTTGTATTTTAGGTCTAATTTTGTAATCAAGCAGTTTTTAAAGTGAAGTGAAACTTGGGGGTACACAGGGCAAATCAGACTCCTGAAAGGGGGACAGTAGTCTGGAAAGGAGGAGAACCACTGACCTGGAGCTCCCAGCAACTCACTGCTCCTCCCATCTGCTCTCTGCATAATTGGTTGCAATGCAAATAAGTAACAAGGCAGCCTCTGGAATTGTGGGATCCAGGGTTCTGGAGTGCACCCTTGCAGCCAGCAGTAAAGGGGACTGCAAGACAGGCCATGTCTCAATCTCCATTAATGTGGTGTTTGCCCGTGCAGCACTGCGTGCTGAGACATGTAGCCTCCACAGGCTGCAACGCTGAACACGAGGGCAGTTGCTGCTTGCCCTGCTGGAAGCAAATTAAAGCCCAGACCCCGCACTGGAAGCAGTGAGAATTTTGCCACCTTGCTCATGCTTCCGGTTAAACAAAAATGGATTTTCTTTTCGGTTTCTCTTGACAAACTATGGTTCAAATGGAAGGGGAAATAGGTCAACTGAAACTCACCTGCCAGAAAAGTTTTGCTACTCCCCAAGCTATTTCAGGGTTTTCAGATCCACGCAAGATCTGAAAACCCTGGAATAGCTTGGGGAATAGCAAAAGGTCGTAGGCTGTAAATGGCCTTGGGAAAGGGCTCTGTGAATGACTAATAGTAATTCCTTGCTTATAGATAACGCATATTTATGGGACCAGTGAAAAACTGGAGCTTCAGTGCTCACATCCAATGCTGGAAGATGCTGTTGCTTCCCAGGCTACCATTCCCCAGAAACTAGGGTGGCCAGAGGGACCCATGATGTGGCTGTCCCTCCTGTTCTCTCCTTGTGGCACACGCTAGATCAGCCCTCTGCAGGATGTACAGCATTTGTCTAACCTTGGCTGTTGGGCTTGGGTGCTGGACGGTGTTTAGTGGCCTGTGATATACACAAGGTCGGAATAGAGGAGCCGATGGTCCCTTCCTGGCCTTACACTGTGGGACTCTATGGCTCTGTGTTGTCAACAGTGAGCAAACCCAGAGCTCAGCCACTTGAGGTAAAAGGGTTCTGCTTTAGCGGATGCATAGTAGTAGGCTGTTATAGATTCCGACAACAGCCCCTGGAGGGATACATGGCTGCATTCTCTTAAGCAAGTGTGTTAAAACAGGTCATCAACGTGAATGATTTTCAGCGAAGGCAAAGGAAGACACAGTGAATGAGGGAAGGGGGAAAGAAGCAATGAAATGACAGAAAGAAGGAGCCACTGGTAGCATTGTATCTTTCTTTCCTTACCCCTCATCTTGAGAGCTATTCTCTGGTCACCCAAAGAGTCCCCATCACAACACAGGCTGTGTTTCTTCAACAGGTATCGAGAAACCCAGGATTTCCATTCGGTAACACAAATAGCAGGCCGGTGAACAGTGACCGTTTAAACAGGCTTGGAATCTAAAGGGCTTATGTCCTAAACAGTGGGTATTTAATGAGCAACAGCAGTGAAACTGTCCTGCCAATATTGCTCAGACCTCACCTGCCAGGAACATCTTCCCTCTTCCGGGCCGGTTCTCTGTTGCGACAGCAAAGCAGACAGGTACAGTGGGTCTGGGGCTCGTGATGTGTGGACATTCTTGTACTAGGAACTCGATGGAGACCAATGAAAGCAAAGTGTCCATATTCGTAGATTAAGGCCAGAAGAGACTATTCTGATATCTAGCCTTCCATGCATAGCACAGGCCATTGACTCCAATAACATCTGGTTGAGCTAGATTAGAATATATCTTTTAGAAAGATGTGCAATCTTGATTTAAAGATGCCAAGTGATGGAGAATTGATCACATCCCTTGGTATGCTGATCCAGTGACTGATTACACTGCTGTAGAGCCAAAATGTTTCTGAAATAAATGTAGTCAAACTTTATTAATTCTGGGTCACTGAGAACGAAAATGATGCTTAAAATTGTTGATTGGCTCTAGTTTTCAAGATATGCTATTGGGTCAGTATATATGACCCTTGACATGGGAATGGCGGAGGATAAGTGAGTTGTAAAGGGAAGGGATCTCAATTTAAACCAGAAATGACTAAAATACATCTTTGACTGCATCTGTGAATAAATCTATGACTGGGTTTGGACAGTACTTGCTTTTTAGGCAAAACAATGAATGATGCAATCTGAAGCTGGTATTGCGTCATACATGATATGAATTGCATCATGTTATTCCTAGAAGTCATGGATGATCCAATCATAACAAAGCTTACATCACTCTGCTGAACAAATTGCCCTATATCAGCTTTAGAAGTCATACAGTGTCATGCTCTCTTATTTGTCAGTGTTTGATTTTGCAAAGGAACACGTTTCTGTTTAGCCAAAGTGAGCAAAGATGCCTCGTACTTGTGTGAACCGTGCAGTAACTTCTGCTATGTTTGTGGTGAAGTGACTTTTGCATCACAAAAGCGCAGTATAACCACTATGGTTAAGAAAGCCTGTCACCTTTATTTTGGCTGCAAAATTGGAGATCAGGACAAGAGATGGGCCCCACACATATGCTGCAACACTTGTGCAACAAATCTTCGCCAGTGGTTGCACAGGAAAAGGAAATCTATGCCTTTTGCAGTGCCAATGATTTGGAGAGAGCCAAGAGATCATGCCAGCAATTGTCACTTCTGCATGGTGCCTCCAATTGGGAAAGGTGTGTCAAAGAAGAAAAAGTGGACTGTGCATTATCCAAACATTCCATCAGCTATACGCCCAATACCCCACGGAGAAGGACTGCCGGTTCCTATGCACCAGAATCATTCTGACTTGAGTCAGACGAGGAAGAGGATGAAATTTCTGGTCCTGAACCATCAATGTCACAGGACCCACATTTTCTCCCATCTTCCTCCTCTGAACCACACCTCATAACACAAGCTGAACTGAATGACCTTGTCAGGGATTTGGAACTACCCAAGAGTAAGGCAGAGCCGTTGGGCTCCAGACTACAGCAGTGGAATCTCCTGGCAGGTGATGTTAGGGTTTCCATGTTCTGTGACCGTCAAAAGGATCTTGTCCCATTCTTCTGCATGGAAGGTGATCTTGTAGCCTGCAACAACATCGATGGTGTGATGGCAGCCCTCAACATCGTTCACGATCCAGATGAGTGGAGACACTTCATTGATTCATCGAAGACGAGTCTTAAAGCTGTTTTGCTGCATAATGGCAATGTTTTGCCATCAATTCCAGTTGGTCATGCAGTCCATATGAAGGAAACCTATGACAACATGAAACAATTTTTGAGGTGCATAAACTATGACCAACATCAGTGGCAACTTTGTGGCGATTTGAAGGTTGTTGCTCTCTTGCTTGGTCTGCAGACTGGATACACAAAGTACTGCTGTTTTCTCTGCGAATGGGATAGTCGTGCAAGAGATTCCACTACATCAAGAAAGATTGGCCACTCCGACAGTCATTGGAGCCTGGGAGGAAAAGTGTTCAGCATCCACCACTTGTTGAATCAAGGAAGATTTTGTTACCACCCTTACACATCAAGCTGGGTTGATGAAGAACTTTGTCAAGGCCATTGACAAAACACAAGCAGCTTTCAAGTACCTCCGTGGAAAATTTCCAAGGTTATATGAAGCTAAGATAAAGGAAGGTGTCTTTGTTGGTCCTCAGATTCATAAACTTCTTCGAGATGATGCATTTGACCACACACTGCGTGGCAAGGAAAAGACGGCATGGAAAGCCTTCCAGTCAGTGGCAATACATTTTCTTGGAAACAACAAGGCAGACAACTACAGGTTGTTGGTGGAAAACCTCCTCAAGGCATACAAAAGCCTTGGTTGCAACATGTCACTAAAGATACATTTTTTGCACTCTCATCTAGATTTTTTTCCACCGAACTACGGAGCAGTGAGCGACGAGCACGGCGAGCGATTTCACCAGGACATTGCAACAATGGAGAAACTCTATCAGGGCAAATGGAGCCCATCAATGCTTGCAGACTATTGCTGGACAGTGACAAGAGATGCTTCATTTAATGAATACAAGAGACAAGCCAAGAAGCGCCGAGTAGACACTGAATAGGACTAAACTACGTACATAATAGTTTTTTGCCTTTTGTTTCATAATACATTTTATTTATATAACCTTTTTGCTGATTTTTAAAGTGTTACATAAACAGGACAGGTGAAATATTATCATGTAAAGCAACTATAAACACATGAAAAGACCTAGGTTTACAATTTATGATTAAAACTCTACTATCTACACAATATACATAGACATAAAATGTAAAAACTTAAATATCTTAGAAACAGTAGCCAATCAGTTGTTTTAATTGTCATATTTGAATTCAGCACATCAAAATACATAATAAATATCACATTTTATCTCTGAAGCAGACGACTTCTAAAAAATTGTAGACCAGTGTTATCCTCCTGGTTAAAATTGTGCACCTCAATTCCAGTTTTAGATTTCCTGACTTCAACACTCAGCGAATGGATCTTGTTCACCAGACCAAAGAACCCATCAGGGTCCAATGACTTCTCCTGGCATATGTAATTATAGCTTGTTGTCAACTTCTCTGTGATGCACTAAATAGATTGTGCTCCGTTAGTCTCACTGCAAGGCAGGTGTTCCAGGTCTCAAATCGTTCTCTTGACTCTTCTCTGAACCCTTTCCAATTTTGTAACATCCCATTTGAAGTGTGGATGCTGGAACTGGGCACAATATTCCAGCACTGGTCTTGCCCGTGCTGCGTTCCGAGGCATTGAATGGGAGATTAAGATTATGCTCACAACGAGATGGGATCTGTTGTCTAAAGCCATCCTCAAGTGATGCTACAAACCACACAATGGCTTCCTAAAAATACCTTGTTGATTTCAGGAAGAGGCAACTGAGATCTTGCAATGTGTGTGCTCCAGCCTACATCCAGGGGGATACTGTGAAAATCAAGAAGGGTTCCGTCAAAGAGATGCAGATGCAGTGTTAAACGTTATTGACAGTTTGTTTTTAGTAACCACCCACTGAGCAATATTTTATATGCAAAGGAACAAAAGGGAAGTGATTGGAATGGCCGGGCCTGCAAATGCTGTGATTGGAGATTTATCACCATTCAATGGCCTTTTTAACAATCTAGTATGTTCATTCAAGTGCTGCATCCACTAATTTGCCCTCCCGGCTTTCACGCCTCCGCTTCCCCTCCCATCTGTCACAGATATAATTAATGAACTTACAGCTCAGCCAGACTCTTCATACTCCAGACTCCTGCAGTCACGACAGTTAGACACTGGAACTCAAAAGAAAACTGCGAAGTTAGCAGAGATCTAAGCAAGGGGAGGGAGCAGGAACAGACGGAGAAGAGGTTGCATGACGCTTGACTGGGCTGAGATACTGCAGTGAAGGACCCAAACCTTCATGCATCCCCAGGTTTTAGATGTGACCATGCCAAAGGGCTGAGCTGGGTATATGCCGTCCTGGAACTCCAGAAGCAAACTTCTATGGTCTCTGCACCCCTCTGGAGACCTGCAGGGGCTGCTCTTCTTCCAGCACAGGCTCAGCTGAGTGTGGCGATAAAAATACCATTACCAGAGGTGAGAAAAACCTTTGTGCAATTTGAAGTCTTCCTCCTGTAATGCTCGGTTCTCCATGCCGCTGGGTTACAGTGATGCGCTCTCCATGGGACTGCACCTTGAGGCTACCTGGCAATTGCAGCCCACGCAGAATGAGGCTCTGAAACCTGCCCGGACTATCAGCTCATTCCGGGCTGCAGTGCCAGGTTTCATTGTAGTATATTTTCTGTATGCTGCACCTGAAGGCCTCCATTGTGCTAGGCTTCCTCTTGTCCCACCCTCTTCACCATTCTCAGCCCCTCCCTCTGACATATTTCAGGTGACCTCATTCACTTCTGTAAATTCAGCTACATCCTTGATGTTGGTGACGTCTGAGTGTTCCTCTCCATACCCCAATCTTTCACCCTCTAGCCCATCACATGCCTCCTCCAGTCTCTCCAAGCTCTCGCTGCCATCTTAAACTCAGTGGGTCAAATTCACCCCTGTTGTAACTCCGCTGAAGTCCTGCATCCCTCCCAAAGCCATGGACCAGAGCTTTTTATCAGCATCTCTTCCTTGCTGCCAATCCATCTACACCCCCTTCTGGTGGAATCCACTCCCAGATGCCAAACTCGCCTAAACCCCCATCCCAGGGACCAGACCTCTCCTCCTACACACTTCCCAAATCCCAGTCCCCAGCACCCAAATGAGTCCTACAATGCTGCCT
Source organism: Dermatemys mawii (assembly GCA_007922305.1). NCBI lineage: Eukaryota > Metazoa > Chordata > Testudines > Dermatemydidae > Dermatemys > Dermatemys mawii. Next base: position 2,322,150 of record ML677507.1, read on the forward strand.
CCATGCCAATACCCCCCAACCCCATCTCACTGGAGTGGTAGAAGCACACTGGCTGCTTGTGCAGTCATTCTCCTCTCTGGAGAGGCTCAGGATTGTTCTTTTCCCCTTGTGAGCAGTGCAGCTGGAAGGAGAAAGTTTCCCAAAAGCTGAACGCTAAGTAAGCAATTCTGCTACAACATCCTCTGCTAATTTCTCCAGCAGGGGTCATTAAGTGTAATGACATTCGCTACAAAAGCACGGCTGGCTTCACTGCTTTGCCCAGGAAAAGGAACAGGTACTGACAAGTGAAAACGGTGGTGATTAGAGCAACGATACGAGTGAACCGGAAAGAGGCACTGGTGTAGCAAAGGGTTGAATGTCTTCTGAAGAAGGCAGGGTCTTGTAAGCAGCTGGTGCAGTGGACTGGTTTGAAAATAGAGACCAGAAACTGCCAGGTGGGAGCTTAATCAGAGCTTGCTGCAATCAGATAGGGAACCAGAGCAGGGCTTCTTGAATGGCGACAGAGGATTTGACCCCTTTGCTCTGGGGCTTTGGAGTTTGGGACTGAACTCTGTTCAGCCAGGGACCAGACTCAGGTTTTCCCAGTAATCCTGTGTTCCTAAGCAGACGGAGCGCTGAATTTTATACCAGTTCAGCGCCTGAGGTACCGTTCCTAGGCAAAGTCACAAAGAGCCAGCTGAAGAGAGTTTTTGGGACTTTGCAGAAGTTATTTTCCATTCTGCTGGCTGACATTTCAAACCTTTCCAAGCTTTCCTGCTGGCTCTGAGACAATGACCTGCAATAGCCGAGCCTGGAGACCCCATTCTACAAGCAGAGGTCCTCCGCTCCTGCAGTGAGCTCTGGGAAGGGATCCACCCACACAGAGCTATTGCCAGGACAGAGGCTTATACATCTGCAACCACCGCTGGTTACAGAAAGGTCAAGCCCCTGAATTCAGTGGCCAAACTCCCCTTAACAGAGCTCTGGCTGGGATGATTTAGTTGGGATTGGTCCTTCGTTGAGCAGGGGGTTGGACTAGATGACCTCCTGAGGTCCCTTCCAACCCTAATCTTTTAAGATTCTATGATTTCACTAGGACCAAGATTTGTGACTCCTAGAGATGTTTAGTGCCACCGTTGATGCTAGCGACTCTTGTCTATGTACAGCACATAGTACAATGGGTCCTGTTCCACAACTGGAACTCCGAGATGCTGCTGCCGTGCAAGTAATGCACTGCCACTATTCAGCACCCCTGGAGATATTTGGACTGGCTGTATGCTCTGCGGACAGAATACCTCCAGCATCATGCTACACCTCCAGGCCTGGGCCTTCTCATGCCTTTGGTGCTTGCTTCCCCTCTTAGCCCTGGTCCGTCTAAATCCATATGTAGCCCTCATCATTACCTTAGTATCCGGCTGCCTAATAAACCCAGGGCATAGACCAGTTTTTCTCAAAATCAGGTCTGATGTCTTCTTATCCCATTTGAGTTCATCCACAGGGAGCCTTTACTATGATCCCACAATTAAAACCAACTTTTCCTCCGGCCAGCTGGGTGGTCTCTATTCATAGATTTGCTCCTGTTGTTAAGTCACAGCTCCCCGGCACTCAGCCCAATACATGGATGCCTTTTGCTGATGAAACTGCCAGGGAAAATAGCAGTGTTCCTGCTCTGACATTATTTCCAGTGGCACCGCTGTACAACAAAAAAATAAATAAATGTAGCTAATGAGACTCACTCAATGCACAGCTGAAATCCCAAGGGAAACTTTCGGAGCAGAGCAGGTGGCTAAAATAAACAGTTTAGTATTATTGATTGATAAAAGACAAGCGGGAACTGATTCCTCTTCTTTCTTCTTCAGGTTCCTCTGGCATAATCCACACGAGGATCCCAAAGCAACTGATGAATGTTAAATTGTCTTACAACACCCCCATTTTACAAGGAGGAAACTGAGGCACAAAGCAGTGAAGTACTTTGACCAAGGACCCCAAGAGAATCAGTGGCAGAGCCAGGAATACAACCCAAATCTCTGGCCCACTGCCCCTGTGCTTTAACCAGATTATCCCTCAGTTCAAAGCATTGGTATCTAAGGCCCAGACCTTCAAAGGTATTAACTCCCAGTGGAGATTTTGGCCCTATGTTACTGCCCCTTCACCTCTTCTGCATTTCGTGCCATCCAGTAAAGCAGTTAAAACTTACTCAGGTGAAGAACAGGCTCAGAAGCGCCCCCTGCCCTCACTGGACCATGTTCAGAGCCTCCAGCCAGGGGGAAATAACTTGCACGGATCTGATACTATGACGTATGTTCTCCCTTGGGTTATCACCCTGGTACCTCTGGGTCTAAAGACAGTGAGTCTGCAGCCACACAAACTATTTCCATCCATATGGGTTCTAAATCTCAGGTTCGTTCTGGATGACAAATGGGAGACTTAAGGGCTAATTACAGCAGGCCACCTAAGTACCAGCTGGAGTTACAAAATCAATAGAAACGCCTTGCTCATGAAGTAATCACAGCTGTCAATAGCTGGAGTGGCTCCATCTGCAGGTGTACTAAAAACTTGGTGCCTTAGTGCAAAGTGTTTTGTGAGGAAGCCAGCCACAGTGCTGCCTTTCTCTGTTCTGAAGCAAGAGTGATAGAAAAGGGCCCCTATGGTCTAATGGCTATAGCATTGGCTTCCTAAGCTAGAGATTTGTGGGTTCAAGCCCTGTCTGGGGTGAAAAAGTGTATACTGTAAGAAGCAGTATGGAAAGTGAGAGCAGATTGGGCTGCTTTGTATTTGCATGGGCTGAAACAGATATAGTAGCTCTTGCCTTTATTTGGAATGTGATTAAACTGATAAAGCCAAGTGCTAAGGGCTTCTCAATATGCTGCCTAGACAGATGCTGGAGGGAAGGGCAAAAATTGTCTCAAAATGCTAGTGATTCCTATCACCCCATCCACGCATTGCTCTCAAAGTGCCTTAGCAACACTAGGCCTTGCAACATTGCTGGGAGATGTTCAAATGTCCCATTTTATAGATGGGAGAACTGAGGTCCATCTGGCCAGATTCATTACCGGTGTAAATGCACTGATTTCAGTGGTCTCACAGCAGGGATAAATTTGACCCTTCTGGATGAGGGCCCAGGTTTCAATGGAAGTCAGGAGCATTAATGCCTTTGAGGATTTGGATCTTGCTCAAGGAAATATAGGGGCCTAATTATTAACAATTCGTTATATTATGGTAGTGCTTAGAGGTCCCTGCTGAAACTAGGTCCTGGTGTGCACAGACACATAGTGAGAGACAGTCTCTGTGCACAAGAATTTACATCTAAGACACCAGTGACTTCAGCAGAACTACTCTCCATATGGAGCACATGTGAATACATCTTGGCGGGCCCACGGTCTCAGTAGACCAGGCAGACAAAGACTGGGAGGGGAAGAGAGGGGCCCCGGGTCACACAGCAGGTCAGGCGATGAGCTGGGAGTAGAAATCCAAACATCTTTAGTTTCCAGTCTAGAGCCCATGTGATACCCGGTGGCCCATGGTACCTTATTATAGTTAAGTACGGATACAGAATTAATCTGCAAATGAGCATGAATGTGGGATTTTGCTCTTGATAGCTGCAAACCAAGCCAACCCTCCTCTGTTGCGGATGGACAGACGGACACACACCCCCCCTGAAGGCTCATTCAACCCACATACTTTTGCTCTGCTAAACCCAGACAAATCTGATTGGCCTTTGTGTCTCTTCTCCACATGCCCCTCCATCACATCCATCACCCAAAAGAACCAAGCTGAGCTGCTCAGTGGCATTGTAAAGAGACCTGGCCTACTTGAAGTTGTCTTTTTCAGCTGAAAAATACGTGGAATGGAGTTGTCAGAGTGAGCAGTATGAGGGTCATTCTGGATTTTGTTAAAAGGCCTTCGGAAGTTTTGCTTTATTGCTGATGCTTAGAAGGGTCTTTGCTCAAATCCACTCCCCTACTCCAGCCCCCTTCTTGCGGCACCCTACTGCCCCTCCAGCGTCCGATTCAGGTGTTGCTTTGTGGCTGCTGTTACTGGCAGATACCTCTCAAAGAGACATGGGGAGGGGGTGCCCTATCATAAGGTAGAAAAACTGACTACACACTGAGGATCTGTTCTGCAAGATGCCAAGCACCGGCTGGCTGTGCAGAGTGCTAAGTCCCACTGCAACAGAATTCAGGAGACACCTGGCAGGAGCAGGTCTAAAGGGCTGTTGTAGTCAGCAGCGGGTTTGGAACCAGGGACATTCAGAACCTCTACAGTTGGAGCTAAAGAAGCACTTAGAGTGGGTGTAGATTACCCAGGTCCTTTGTGCAAAAGTCCATTGTGAGGCAGGTGGAGGGAGATGATTGGCCAGAACCCATTAGGGGTGTGGCTAAAGACCTATAAAGCTTGCTGCAGTTGTCTTCTGCTCACTCTGGTCTAGGAGGTCAGTCTAGGTAGAAGTCTGTACTAATGTGAGGGTCTGGCTGGGAGTTTGTAGTTTAGGACAGTTCTCTGGTCTGCAGAGCTACGGAAGTTTAAAGGCTGTAGTGGGGGGGGGTTTTCTGCCCTTTATGGGGGATTTTATAAACCTGTTATGAAGCCGGCATTGAAATCCCTGTAACTTAATAACATGCTTCCTAAGGGAGTTTTAAAGGGCAAATCACATATTTTTTTTTCTAAAATCAGCTCCTGAGTTTTCTGCTCTTTCCCTTCATATTCTTGATAAATGCATCCTATGGTTTGAATGTTAGTTATTATTTGTGCTGTGGTACAAGAGCATAGGAACCTTTGTAGAAGTGTGGGGTGTGTGTGTGGCTGCTGGTGCTGGAAGGAGTCGGGGCTATGCCACCATCTTTTAACATGGGTATCGTTTCGGGGGCAGGGAGCAGCATTGACCTCCTCAACTGCAAGCCTCAGGCAAGTGGGGAGTGGTGCTGGCTGTGATTTGCAGCAGGGGAGCTCATAATGGTGATCACCCCCCTCTCCTCCCCCCTTGCCCCATACTATGCCCATTTTAAAAAGTGGGGTCTCTGACACCCCTCCTCCCCCGCCCAGTTCTGTTGCTGAGGTGGCATCTAGGAGCCTTACTCATGGACTAAAATCCCATTGTGCTAGGTTCTGTACAAACCCAGAACAAAGAGAAAGCCCCTGTCCCTGAACAGCTTGTAGTTGAAGTATGGGACAAGAGAGGGCAGTTATATACATACAGAGAGGGCTGTACAAGGAAACAATACACTAGTATTCGGCAGCATGCTAGACTGAGGTCTCTACAACAGCAGCCTACATGTTGTCAGGTGTTTTGCAGGGATCATGGCAAAGGAGGGTCTGAAGAAGGACAATGAGTGAGTTTTCCAGATGTATCTGAGCAGCTCCTGCCAAGTGTGAGGGGTGCCATGAGAGACAGCAGGAAGGGGCTGGTTTGAAAATTTAACCAGTGGCTGATGGAGGCTGGCGCCATGAGCCAAGCACAGGTGGGAGCCGACATCTCAACAGCAACTGATACACGAAAGGTAGGAAGGGAATATGAAGCAAAGGGCCTTGCAATGACTGCTGTGTATCAGAGCAACTCCCTTAGCTGGCAGCTGTAATAGATGCTTATCCTGTTGTGGGCTAGCCCGCACTAGAGGGAGATAAAGGTGCATATGTTCTTACTATAGCTTATGCTTTCAAAGGTACAAATGAAACAAATTAAAATGGCAGGAAAACACATTTTTCTTACAGTCTCGCCGCTGTATCACCCTTGAAGGTTACTCGTCGCAGGCGTAAGTTCAAATACTTCACCTCTACATGGGATTTATTTCTCTGAAGATAATAGTGTCCCTTTAAGTAAACATCCTGCCCTTGAAAGTTCAGACAATGAAAGGCTCCTCACACTCAGCATGTGTGCCCCCTTTGTCAGCACTAACACAGTACATGCAGTACATGGCCTTATTGTAAGCTTTCATGCTGGCAAACAATAAAGATCAGAGCGGCCACTGAGTCACCTCTTCAGACCGCCTCGGGAGGTAAGAGACTTTCTCAGAAACCCAGAAGAGCACTTTCCATCAGTGGGGGGCAGAGTGAAGGCCACACCACTCTCTAATGTAGCCTCCTTTGTGTGGAGAGAGCTCACAAAGTGTTCTGCACTCACTCGCCAAAGAGAAGCCTTAATTAGGCAGGAATTCCTCCCTTGCTGTGGCCAGCTACAGAAGGGACTGGGGGAGGAAGGCAGAGAAAAGTGGAGCAGGAGGAACTGAAAGGGACTCATCTGCAGCTTCTTAGCGCCCACTATGTTTTGCTTTTAGACTTGTGCTGACTGGAAAACGATCCACTGCAGTGCCAGAAAGGGCAAGCGCCCCCTCACTGGCACCTGGAGCCAGATTTCACCCAGGGTGTGCAGTAGCAGGAGACTGGCAATATGCATTTGCCCTGCACCCATGTGTTCACCCAAAGCAAGGATAGGGGCAATTCAGCCCTCTGCAATGAAATGGTGTGACCCAACTGGCAGAGGGCACAATGCTAATCAACAGGTGGAGGGGGACTTCAGGAAAAAACCAAAACCAGTGGGGTTATCCCATCAAGGGGGCGAACACCGAACATTTGAAACTGTATCTGGGGTGCAAGTGGACTCCCGGGTATTCCTTCAGGAGAAGCCACTGGCAGGCTGGAGTTTATGAGAAAGGGATCTCAGTCAGACTGGTTCCAGATGCCAGGACAAGGGCTTGGAGTGAGTTGTCTTGATAGGGGAGTGCTCAGTTTAGCTTTAGAAAGCGGGCTATGATGTTTCACGTGTAACCATTTGATTATTGGAATGGGTTCCCTAGGGAGGTGGTGGAATCTCCTTCCTTACAGGTCTTTAAGGTCAGGCTTGACGAAGCCCTGGCTGGGATGATTTAGTTGGGGTTGGTCCTGCTTTGAGCAGGGGGTTGGACTAGATACCTCCTGAGGTCCCTTCTGTCACGGAGTGTGGGGGAGTCAGGGTCCTGCACTTCCACTGCCTGGGATTCACAGTGACTCTCAGCCAGCCAGTAGATTAGAAGGTTTATTTGAGATGACAGGAACACAGTCCAAACCAGAGCTTGTAAGTACAAACAGGACCCCTCTAGTCAGGTCCTGCCGGGGGCAGGGAGATTAAACCCCAATTTTTGGGGCTCCCTTCTCTTCCCCAGCCAACTATCCACTCTAAATCCCTGCAGCCCTCTCTCTCCTGCTTTGTCCAGTTTCCCAGGCAGAAGGTGGCAGCTCTCCCCACTCCCCTCCTGGGCTCAGGTTACACTCTCAGGTATCTTCCCTTCAGAGAAGCCTCCCATCTCCAGTGTAACTTCCCTGCCACACTCACAGGTCAAATCTGCCCTGCTCCCTGCTGCGTCACACCTTCCAACCCTGATAGCCTCTGATTCTATGACAATGCAGAAGCGATGGATACAGGAGGAGTTGGCGCAGGATTGATAGATGGATGGAGAATGTGAGGAGAGGAGAGTGCTGGGAGGTGGGAGTCTCCCCCATTGGAATTGCACCGAGTAGTGATATTAAAGGAGGGACCATTCTAGTCACAGCTTCTGTAATGAGCACAGCGTATGAAATCATGGCCCTTCTCTATGAGAAATGAAGGGGCCTAGAAGCCTCTTTCTCCATAGATGAAAACTAGGCAATGGGGCAAACTGGCCTATGGATTATTCAGGCTGGGGCTGGATGTCAAGCTCAAAACCCACTGAGCTTCTCAAGGGGAGGGTCAGGGCAGGATCTTAGGCAGATGAGCTGCCCACCCTCTGCTGAGGCTAGTCCCCATACGGGGTGTGTGTGTGGAGGTTACTCCAGCCTCAGGGCTTCAGAACCTCCCCTGTGAAGTTGTCCAGATGACAGAGGGGTCCCCTGAGCTACTCAAGCGCACACGGAAAGTTTGCCTGGTGGAGACTGTTGGGCGGTTGTGTCCCACCCCTTCTGTCAGCTTCCACCTTTTTGATGCCAGAGGTGCCATCCATGCCATGAGGAGCACCATCCTTCCCTCTGGCCAACACCCAGCTCAGGCCTCCATGGGACTGCTTGATGGCTGTGACCGATTGCCAGCCTGGGAGCAACCTCTGCACGGATTGCACGTTGCATCCTGAATGTCCCTCCCAAGGAGGGGCGAAGTGGCTCTATACATCAAGAGCTGAGCTGTGCAGCCCCTTGGTCACGTGCCTCCAGCCTGACCAGTGTTGCAGACGTGCCAGGACCAGGAGTCAGCCTGGAATTGGTCTAGCCTAGCGCGAGATTTGGCCCTGCACAGCCAACGTGGAAGGCACATCCCCAGACCTGGAACGAAGTCACACAGCTGGTCCTATTAAGGAGAGTGGATATGCTGCATCTTTTAGTACAGTCCCCCGGCATGGTTTTCTTTCTGCAGTGCATAACACTCAATGCCATTTGCCTTGCTGGCACGTCATCACAAAACAATTCACTGGGATTTACTTATAGGTTAGTTAGTAACTTCCCTTAGAACTTTAATGCAGGCGCTCATATTTCTGAATGAGTTACTGTTACAAACAGATTATTGGCTCCACCCTTTGCAGCCCCTCCAAGATCTTTTAGAGTTAAGAGTAGCTATCTAAATGATAAAGCCTGGCTAACCCTACGAGGCCTCATTCTGAACTGGATGGACCTGCTGTAATTCAAGGGTAGGCAGTTACTAATAGTGGGATTTAATATTTGCATTAATAGTGCCTGGAGGCTCACCGTGCAAGGTGCTGTACATACACACAGTAAGAGACAGTCTCGACAACAAAAAGCTTCCAACTGAAACAAACAAGACAGACAAGAAGTTGAGGGCTAGAAGCACCATATGAGGGAACAGAGGCAGAGACAGACTAAGTAACTAGCCCAAGGTCACACAGAAAGTCTGTGGCAGAGCCAGGAACTGAACTGAGGGCTCCTAAATCTTAGTCAATGGCCTTAATCATACAGCAGCATTTTTTCTTCTGATAGTGAGAGAGGCCCATTCCCCAGGCCCACTCAGCCTTTGACAGTTCCATTGCTGGCAAAGGTGTCATTTGGGGAGGTGAGTTTGTGGTGCGCATTCTGGTCAGTTAGTAAGTAGACCGAGGGCACCGACTTCTTCCACACAGATCTCCAAACAGCCATCAGATAGTGAACAATCCAGGGTGCCGCCAGCCTGGGGCCACTGTCAAACTGGTCACCAGTCTACTGCCAATCCTGCAGGCTATTCAGTCCTCCGTGCCTAGCAGCCCCGACAGAGAGCTGTTTAATCTTACCTTCGCCAGTTGTGCTGAGCAAACATAAATGCCTTCTCTCCCTGGCTAACTGCCAGCATATGGTAGATGACAGAAAGCTCTTGACCAAGCCCCAACTTCGGCTGGATATAATTGGTCATCTCAATTTGTCCCTATAATTTAAACAAGGTAAATTATGTTTTGTTCCTCCCTCTAAATAAATAAACCTTTTGTGAAGAGAGAGGCTGATTGCTGTATTCCCATCCCAAGCCAGCCGCTGATGAGCTTTCAGAAGAGGAATTCTGCGCACCCATTGGCGGAATGGCCCCAAATAAACGTAAAGTCTTATTAGATCAAGGCATCGCGAGAGAACCAAGAAGATGAGGACTTGTGCAAAATGATACTTAAACATTCTGGGAAAGAGGACAGTGGGAGCCCAATAAAGTGAAGCAGAAACAAAGCAAACAGGCTAATTAGAGGTTCCAGGAACAAAAGAGGGAGAAATATTAAAGACAGCAGGGCAGGGGATATTTTCAGCTCGCAATAAAGAGCTGTCGAAGGACACAGAATGTGCGGAAGAAAAATTGAGCTGCTTAAAAAGAAAATGATTGCAGGGAACAGAATGAGAAATGCCAGTTTTGTTCCCCAGCTACTTCATTTCAGGCTTTGCAGAGGTGGTAAAGGATGGAGAATTGCCCAAAGAGGGGACTGGCTGGTACATGGTAAAGAAGGCACTGAATAGCCTTGAGGCAGGCAATGTGGAAATGAGGGGTGCTATTTATTACTGAGGGATGAAAGCCTTATTATAAAGGGGACCTAAAAGATCCACATCTGGCCAAGAGGGGTTACACCCGGTGCAGGTATTGTGACACCTGAGGATACCTTGCAAGTTTGGGTACAGAGAGCATGCTGGTACTGGGCTGGTGAGGCATCTGAAGCACATCAGAACATGTAGCAGTAGGAAATTCTCAGCAGCATTGTCTCTGGGGATATAGCCTCTTGCATGGAACTTGGAGGGAGGAACACAAGTTGCAGGAGGAAAGAGTTTGGAGGCGGCACCAAAACGTCAATCTGTATTCGCATGGCTAGAATGCTAGCTGCAGCATCTTTGTAAATAGTTTTCTTAATACAGAGCCATTTTAGTTTTAGAAGCCTGGCTTTTCCTCACGTTATTACCAGCACATGGTACATGAAACCACAGTCATCTAGTGAAATCCACAGCAAGGAAGAGATTAACAGGAAAACAAAGCATCACCTAGAAACAGAGACACCAGGCAGCAAGAAGGGACTAAGAACACGGGAATGCTGGATTGGCAGACGACCTTGCACAAGCATGGCAACGGTAGAAACAAGAATCAAATCTGTATACAGCAAAAACTGTCACCTTTCCAGCACACACGCAAAGAAATTAGATAAAAACATCAAACCCTCTCGCTGGAAGGTTGGGAGATTATGCTGCTTTTAATCTTATAATCCAGTATAACAAATATAACCAGAAACAGAGGGAGACAAAGCAGGTTGCTCCTTAAAGCAAAGAGACACAACTCATCCCATCTCTTTCAAACTGAGTTATTTCCACACTCCTCTGATTACATGCTTCCCTGTAGAGCTCCCTAGCCTGCAAGCAGGACCAGGAATCCTCCTCATAAAACCATAAGAGTGGCTGTACTGGGTCAGATCAAAGATCCATCCAGCCCAGTAGCCTGTCTCAGACAGTGGCCAATGCCAGGTGCCCTGGAGAGAGTGAACCTAACAGTTAAGGATCAAGTGATCTCTCTCCAGCCATCCATCACCCTGCTCTGACAAACAGAGGATAGGGACACCATTCCTTACCCATCCTGGCTAATAGCCATTAATGGTCTTAAGCTCCATGAATTTATCCAGTTCTCTTTTAAACCCTGTTATATTCCTAGCCCTCACAACCTCCCCAGGCAAGGAGTTCCACAGGTTGACTGTGCACTGTGTGAAGAAGAACTTCCTTTTATTTGTTCTAAACCTCTTGTCCATTAATTTCATTTGGTGGCCACTAGTTCTTATATAATGGGAACAAGTAAATAACGTTTCCTTATTCACTTTCTCCACCCCACTCATGATTTTACATACCTCTGTCATATCCCCCCTTAGTCTCCGAATGAAGGCCCAGTTGTGAGCGTATCTGGAACATTGCACAGAGCAAAGTGATTGACATCAGGAAACTCCACAACCTCATAAAATCCCAACCCAAACCTGAGAACAGGTGGGACCAGACCTATTCACTGCTAATGACAGGAACTGCACGGTCACTGTCAGTGACCACTCCAGCATCTGGCGGGTGGACTGTCCAGAGGACAGTCAGGAAAGAGTTGTGATCAGGGATCTTGAGGTCCATTTGCAAGGTCTGGCATCCCCAATACGCTATGCTCGGACCGTGGGTCATGGTCCCCTGCAGCTGAATTCAATCCAGTGCCAAATGGTGATCTCAGCACAATATGCCTTTCCCTGGGTTTCTGGAATTCGACGGGAAGACAGAGTCCGGAGTAAGACAGCCAAGAGACTGCGAGAGAAGGCAAACAGGACAAAGTGTTTGACATCACAATGCACCCTCTCAGGGACTAAATAGTAGCCCAGTTCAGGGACTGATGGGCCAGAGAACTGAGGTTCTGCTTCCCATGAGGGGTAGCCCGGTGGAGGAATGACAGACAGGCCAGAGAAGCAGTTAAGGAGAACACCAGGCTAAACGGGCAGCCTGCTACCACCTGATGTGACTAAGCCTGGGAGGCCTGTCTTAGTTCCACCAGGGATCTCTCTAGCCCTGGCACTGCCTAGGACTGGGGCAGGCACAAAGGTGGTTTAAAGCCCCTGCAGCCCCCACCCCTGGGCAGCATGTTCGGGGCAGCGCCTCTGAGAGGCATGAGAACCTGGCCCCACATTTAGCATGTGCTCTTTGGGCCTGATGGGTTTATATATCTTGCGCTGTTTTATCTCGCTGAAACTCAGCAGTCAAATATGGGAGACGAACCTCAGCCGGGTCCCCTGGTCGGAATGTGCTGCCGCGTTGTGGGTTCAAAATCCACACCTAGATCCTGACTGCAATTGTTACTACCCCGGCAATCATGGGCCCGGCATGGCGTGTACAGTGGCTGGTTCAGCCACTACAGGGTTAACAGGGAGACTAGCCCTCTTCTCAGCTGGGAAGATTAAAAAGTTTGCAGGTTGGATGGGAGGGGCAGCTGCCTGAGAACAGGCTCCTTTAGCAGGCTGGTGGGAAGCCACCCAGGTAGCTGGACCCCCAGAATCAGAGCATGTGCATCTGGGAAACAATCCACAGGAGTGGCATGGTACGAAGATTCCTAGGGAAGCAGTCAGGGATTAGGAGAAACTGGATCTAACTGTTTCCTATGGGTTCCTGGGCTGGAACCCAGAGGAGTGAGTGGGCCAGGGTTCTCCTTCTAACTCCAGCAGAGGGGCTGTTAAAGCTTGTGGGGTCCCAGAGGCTGTAATCCTTTGCTAGAGACATTAGCTTCCTCTCACAAGACTCTTGCAGGGCAGTGAAGACACACATGATTAATGATCCAGCTAGACACAGCAAGAAGTTACCATGCATGAGGGTCAAACAGTGATTGGCTGAACGAAGGGGAAACTGAGGCATACTTGCCATAACACCCACTTAACTGTGGGAGGGATTGGGATTAGCTGCTGGAAGCAGCCCCGGATAGAGCCAAGCCAAAATCCTAGATCTGTTTTTTGGATGGATTTGAAATTCAGATCAGGATCCTCAGTTTACAGGGCAGGCCTGTTTCCAGAGGAAGAGAAGTGCGTGCACTGGTTTGGCCTGCTCCCGCTAAAGTTCATGGCACTGAATGAAATGGGAATTGGATCAAGCCTGTGAACTGTGATTTGGATTATTCAGTGCTTAGCAGTGTTGTCTCTTTGCAGAGTGGTGATAGATGTGGGGGCTTTGCAGTTCAGCGGAGGGGAAATCAGTGACGTGGAATCTGTACATATTCTTAGTGTAACTTGCTTTCTTTGTACAAATCTACTTGGCCAGTACAGACATCCAGAGCAATCCTTTTGTGACGGTGCACCCCACAAGGCTTATGAATGTATATATCATATAACTGGAATATGTTTTATGCTACATATGACTTGAGACATATCTCTGTAAAGGCTATGATCTACTGAATCTATTCCTCCTATTTGCAAGCATGTATCATTTTTGTAGTTGACGTTATGAATATTGGCAGCGTACTTGCTTGTTTTCGAAATAGCCTTAGTAAGGCATTTGGTCAGCTTCCTGAGAAAGGAATGTGTAAGTTAAGTGCCCAGTCAAAAAGCACTTAACAGACAATAGAGCTTGGGAGGCTCCAATCCACATAAGAAGTCTACCTGAGGATTTTCAAGGTAGCATGTGAACAACGGCTGCCGCCCCTAAGTTCTGAATCATGCATGGACATGTGACTTTCCCATGTGACTCCAAATCTCCATTTTGTAAATGGATTTTACACAAGGGGAGGGAGGGGTCTCCACCCACCAGAGAAAGTCTATTTAAACCCCTGGAAGACTTCTCCCTTTTGTCTTCAGCTGGCTCAAGATGGGGACCTGAGGTATGGAGTAAGTTAAGGAACTTACTGAAGGTTACACAGAAAGTTTGTGGCCGGGTTAGGAAATGACCCCACATCTCCTGATTCCCAGTCCAGTGCATTATGTGTCAGATCATGCTACCTGTCCTGGAGGGCTGAAAATGTGATAAAACTAGGAGAAATTTTCAAACATTTGACCGAAAATGTCTTCCCCTCCCCCAAAGTACATGAAATCATTTTTTTGATTTTTCTAAACATTTTCCATATTTGAACAATATCTTGGCATTTCAGTTTTCCTGCTTTGCTTCTTATTTGTTCTTTGGGATATCATCTTACCCAGTGAGGCTCATAGTTAGCATGTGGATCACTCCTGTGTCTTAGTGCCTCGGCATATGTAGGCCCCGGATTCAGAGATACACCAGGTATCATCATGCCTGAGTCCTAAGGCTCAAAGGGTCATGACTGCCCCTCTCCTACCATTTGTAGAGATATTCTCCTCTAGCTCAAACCTACAGGGTTTTTCCCTCTGTGACATATGACGGGTGCTTATTCCAGGCAAAGCTTTGTTTCTTTTCTTAATCTTTGACTCAAACTCTCCAGTGGCTGCCACTGAAAGAAGTTACTATTTAAAGAGACATGCCTGTGCAACGCGTCACTTCCTTAACAGTAACTTGCTGAACTTGGCAATCTGTTAATGAAAAGCAAGATCAGTGATTGCTTAATGGAATGGTGACAGAGATCTGCAGCCTTCTTCTTAGCAGCCTCCCTGTCACTTTGTGCTGCCGCTCAGAATAGCTCGTCATCTCTATTCTTTTTCTGTGTGCTTCATGGCACTCACCCGGGAAAGCCTAATTAGCTGCTTGTCAGTTACATTCTCCATGAGAAGCACCGTCAGAGTCTCCAAACAGGGAGGTAATATTCCCTATCCAGCACCATACGACAGAAATTAAATGAAGTGGCAGAAGTGAGTGAATGGTAAGAAGGTGTTTAGTCCACCCCCTTTAAGATAATAATACCTCATTCTTTCAGCAGCAAACCTCAAAGTGTGTTACATAGGTTAGTGGCATCATCCCCAGTTTACAGATGGAAAAACTAAGTTAGAGAGTGACATGATTGATCCATGGTCCCCCAGTAGCAGAATTAGGACCAGAACTGTTGTAATAATTGGGACTTACAATTGAGCTCACACTTGGGGTAAATTTGCTGACATGAGTGAAAGCTCATAAAATGTCTCAATAATGGGTAATAACGGATATGGACAGGAAAAGATGCCAAAAAGGAGACAGACTGAATTAAGCGGAAAAAAAAGGCCAACTGATGTAACTCAAGGACTGTGTTAAGATCCTGCTTGGTAAACAAGAAACGTGTGGGATTGAAAGTCAATGGCCCAAAATAAGTGAGTCGAAAATTAAGCCTAATTGGGGAACAGAATAACAAGTGGTTGGGCTTTCCTGCCAATCACTTCCTTCTGAGGATTGAGGAAAGAATCAGGAAGCTGTCTGCCAACAACCAAAGACAGAAAGACGGGAGAATAGGAAAGGAAAACTGGCTGCTGTTTCTACCATCTGCCAGGACCCTGGATCCACCATGACACCACTGAGACTTTGTTTTCCTAACCCTGACAGATGTCCGGACCAGACCAGGCCAGAAAGAGGGACCCAGATGACTTTGCCACCTCCACCAGTTCTGGCTAACTCCCAACCACCAACTGGGATATGAGACTGTTATCCACTCCCGTGGGCGTCCTTTTCCTTCTCCACTGTATGTCTTTTCTTTCCTATCCCTCTCCTTTTTCCTTCTGTCAGATAACAGTCTGGCTTAGCCAGCCAAGACAGTACATTTTGCAACACTGTTGTGAGCCTGTGAACAGAGAGACAGATAAGAACAATGCCCTAAACAATCCAATGTTGCTATAAGTTTGCCAGGTCCCAGAGTGGCTAATAAGACCATGTGCTGTGCCACAGACAGACGCTGCATTTTCTGCATTTGCTGTTATTTTCTTTCCCCTCTTTTGTCTGTGTCTGTCTTGTTTTGGCTCTTTTAGGACATTGAATTGGACTTTAACAGCAACAGTTCCTCCCCAACTCAACTAACTTCTCTCTCCCCGCCAAAGACCAGTGATTCCCATCTGTAATGCCACCTGAAAACATTGTCAAAGAGCCTGGGGATTCTGCTAAATATCTCTCTACCTACAGGGAAAAGAAACAAGGGATGTTAAGAATGAAAGCCTGAACATGAGAACGGCCAAATCAATGGTCCATCTAGCTCAGTGTCCTTTCTTCTGATGGTGGCCAGTGCCAGATGCTTCCAATGGAATGAACAGAACAGGCCGATTTTAAGAGATCCATCCCCTCTCATCCAGTCCTGGTTTCTGGCATTTGGAGATTTAGGGACTCCCAGAGCATGGGGTTGCGTCTTTGACCATCCTGGCTACAAGCCATTGATGGACCTATCCTCCAGGAACTTACCTAATTATTTTCTGAAATGAGTTATGCTTTTGGTCTTCACAACGTCCCCTGACAATGAGTTCCACCAGTTGACTGGGCATTGTGTGAAGAAATGCTTCCTAATGTTTGTTTTAAATCTACTGCCTATTAATTTCATTGGGTGGCCCTAGGGTGACCAGATGTCCTGATTTTATAGGGACAGTCCCGATATTTGGAGCTTTCTTATATAGGCTCCTATTACCCCCTACCCCGTCCTGATTTTTCACACTTTCGGCCTGGTCACCCTAGGTGGCCCCTGGCTCCTGTATTAAGTGAAGGCGTAAATAACACTTCCTTATTCACTTTCTCCACCCCAGTCATGATTTTTTAGACCTTTTATCATATCCCTCCTTAGTCCCCTCTTTTCTAAGATGAATAGTCCCAGATTTATTAATCTCTCTTCATGCAGAAGCCTTTCCATACCCTTAATCAGTTCTGTTGCCCTTCTCGGGACCCTTTCCAATTCTAATATCTTCTTTGAGATGGGGGTGACCAGATCTGCATGCAGCATTCCAGATGTGGGCATATTATGGATTTAGATAGTGGCATTATGATATTTTCTGTCTTCTTATCGATCCCTTTCCTAACGATTGCTAACAAAATTATAGTGGCTCCATAGCTACATTCCCCGTGTTCTTCTACAGTGCATCCTCCTTTTGCTGGATGCTTTAATAAGCGAGCACTGGCAGGACGAGCCGGCATGTTGGGAAGGTAGCCACCGGCATCAGGGAATATTTGGGTGCTGTTCCGTACTGCAAGCTGTTGGAAGCTGTCTCTTCACTCGTGAGGCAACGGAAGAACCTAGGAATAACTCCCCACAGTTTCACTTCCCGCAGGGCCTGCAGGTTTGTTTGTATCAATGTATTCCCCCCTCTCCTATGATTAAATCAAGTTTTCAAGTCAATTAGTAAAGCAAACAACTGCGCTTTTTGATTCCACCATTAATATTTCCAGCATGCACGACACGCTTATTAGCTTTCAGCTCTTGCCGGCCCATTGTAGTAGGTCTTGCCATACTACCTGTCCTGCCACACTGCATGTCAGAATCACAGGGAATGGATATGGGGGTGTCAGGGAACATTAAAGCTGCCTTTGCAATGGGAAGACAAAAGTCTAAATTACAAGCCTCGCTGTGCTACTTCTCAGTCTAGACATGATGGGTTCTCTTTCTCCTTTGACTTTACATCAGATTAGTCCCTTTGTCAATCTATTTGGGGTTACACCAGTGCAAGGAGGAGCAGAATCAGGTCTTGAGTAGTATTTGAATATGTGATTTTTGACAAGAGCTCAAGGGTGTGAGGCACCCAAATGTCAATGACCGACAATGGGAGTTGGGCACCTCTGTCACTTTGAAAACATCAGCCTGAGTGAGCGAACAGCAGGCTTTTATGCTGAATGACCTTGACAACCAGAGAAAGGAGGGTGACTTTCAGATTATTAGGAGTTTGTATCTCAGACAATATGGACCAGTCTGTAAAAGGCAATACATGCAAGAAGTTCCACAGGGATTTCCAGAGAAGGGATCTAATAGATACATATGAAAATAATAGATCTGGTTGAGAAATTTCTGATAGAAGGTTTTTTAATCAGGAAATATTGTTTTGTCAAAATCAAAAATTTTCCTGGGAACACGATCAGTTTAGATGAAATGTTCTTTCTAATTATTTTTTTAAACAAGTGTTTTGATCAGAATGGAACATTTTGATTTATTTTAAGGCCAAAACGGCTGTTTCAAAATATAGTTTATATCACATTACAAATCACAAGATTTAAAATGAGTTTGAACTGGAACCACTTTGATTTTATTGAAACAAAATGTTTTGATTGACCCATGTTTCATTTTTGTTTTCAAAAATGTTGTTTTACATGAAATTTGGAATATTTTTGTTCTGATTAGGTAGGAAAACAAATTTTGAAAAGTCGGAATTTCCTGCTAAATGGGATGGCGTGGCCAAAAGAGCTAATGCAATCCTGGGTTATGTAAACAGGGGAATCTCTTGTAGGAGTAGAAAGGTTATTTTACCCCTATTTGGCACTGGTGTGACCACAGCTGGAAACTTGTGCCCAGTTCGAGTGTCCACAATTCAAGAATAGATGTTGATAAATTGAAAAGGGCCCAGAGAATGATTACAAGATTAGAAAACATGCCTTATAGTGAGAGACTCAAAGAACTCAATATATTTAGCATAGAAAAGGTTAAGGGGTGCTTTGGGATTTTCAGTCTAGCAGAGAAAGGTATAATGACCCAATGGCTGGAAGTCAAAGCTAGACAAATTCAGCCTGGAAATAAGGAGTAACTTTTAACAGTGAGGTTAATTAAGCATTGGAACAGTTTACCCAGGGTCGTGGTGGATTCTCCATCAAATGGGCAGTTTTTAAGTCAAGATTGGATTTGTTTTCTAATAAATCTGCTCTAGGAATTATTTGGGGGCTGTTCTGTTGCCTGCGTTAAACAGGGGGTCAGACTAGGTGATCCCAATCATCCCTTCTGGCCTTGGAATCCATGAATCTTTCAAGCACTTGAACAAATGTCTTCCCCATTGACCTTGGCTAGGTTCAGCAATAGAAGGGGTGCAAGTCCTCACCCTTGAGGCATAAGTTGATCACTAGTGTCTTGATCCAGCTCTCATTGAAGTCAATGGAAATCTTTGCATCTACTCCAACGGGCTTTGACACAGGTCCCAGCTGAGGTCAGGAAGGAACTTTCCCTCATTGGCTAGTATGGCAGAAATAGTCCAGGGGCGGGGGGAGGTGACGGAGGTGCCTCTCACACATACCTCTGGGAAGAGCCCTTGGCAGGGGAAGGAGAGAGGATGAGATGGACTTTTGGGGCTTGGTTCACTAGTGCAGAGGGGGGCAGGCTGCAGGAAGCTGCTCCAGCACAAGTTAGAGCTTACGCCAGGGAGAATCAGATGTAGTTCTCCTCTACCCGACCATGCCCCCCATCCTGCCCTTTCTCCAGGAGCTCCCTGGAATGCCCCAGCTCTCCCTTTGCACTGGGAATAAGTTGGGTGAATTGGAGAATTTGGCCTTCCATTTGCCACAGGATGGGAGAGCCTGTGTCCTCACGAAATGCATGTAAAGACGTTGGATCTATATAATCTATCAATATATCTATAACTAGGAACTGTGTTCCGCGTCTGTATGAACATATACCATGTACACTACTGGGCTTGTAAATTCATATTTCTACAGCTGCTCTCTCCCTGTAGCTATCCTGTATAGCCATCAAGAAAGTGGTAACGATTGTTGCCCTTTTAAGGGGACAACACTTGTCATTAAATACCAGGGCATCAGTGGATCAGGAAACCTCACACCCAGCATGCTAATGTCACTGAATTCTAAGTGCTTATTAAGTCCAATTGCTGAGACTTTAGCCTATTGGAAGTCATTATCCCTTAGTGTGGATAGTGAGAATGAATATTACCAGAATGAATTGTCTTTGTGAGAATTTATTCTCTTTTCCAAGTATTACCCACTACAGGCCTATTCTCTCTCTCTCTCTCTCTCTCTCTCTCTCTCACTCTCTCTCTCTCTCTCTCTCTCTCTCTCTCTCTCTCTCTCTCTCTC
>ML677507.1:2341929-2477266 GCA_007922305.1 Dermatemys mawii
CTCTCTCTCTCTCTCTCTCTCTCTCTCTCTCTCTCTCTCTCTCTCAGTCTTTGCAAGAGTCTATTACAAGGAGTTGCTGAGAACAGCACCCCATATATAAGGTTGCTGCCGGTTTCCATTGTTCACCCTATTTTTAGCCAGCCATGACTCAAACTAGGAAAAACTGCTTTGGCTTGAAAATGATCCATATTAAAAACATTAAATAAGACAAGGAAGACTTTGTAGCACCTTAGAGACTAACCAGTTTATTTCAGCATAAGCTTTCGTGGGCTATAGCCCACTTCATCGGATGCCTAGAATGGAACAGAAGTAAGATGCATTTATACACACAGAAAGCAAAAAAAAAAAAGGTTCTACATTAGCATACCAATTCTAAGAGGCTGTTTAATTTGGATCGGCCATTATCAGTGGGAGAAAAAGGTACCTTTTGAAATGGATATCTGTGTCTGACAGGAGAGATAACAACTATTGAAGGTAAATTAACTAGGGAAATGCAAACTGGTTAGTCTCTAAGGTGCTACAAAGTCTTCCTCATCTTATTTACAGATACAGACTAACATGGCTGCTAATCGTAAACCATTAAAAACATTGAGGCTGATTCTTTGCCCTGCTTCCTGAGAGATGTGGCACAAGGGAAAAGGTGGCTCCAAGCCACGCTTGCACTCCCCAGCCCCTTGAGTAAATTAGAGCAGCCCAGGGGCTGCTCTAACACGTGGCAGCCTCCCCATGCCCATGTGTGCTCTGTATCCCATAGCTTTGAGTGCTACAGGCATGCCATTTCACTACCACTGTGCACCAGTTCCCACTCCTGATGTGACCCCCTGCTCCAAGACCTACACAAGAGGATAGCATGGAGCCATTTACGTCAGCCCTATGGTACTCCTGCACTGGAGAAATTTTCTCCTGTCCCCTTTTCACCTCTTTATAGACTGCCAGAGTGGCACATCGGGGCTGGAATGTAGTTCAGATTTGGCCTTCTAATAGGGTACGTCTTCACTACCCACCAGATCAGCGGGTAGTGATTGATCTATTGGGGATCAATTTATCGTGTCTAGTGTAGACACGATAAATCAGTCCCGATCACTCTGCCTTCGACTCCTGTAATCCACCAAAACGAGAGGTGGAAGCGGAGTCGACGGAGGAGCGGTGACAGTCAACCCCACGCCATGAGGAGACAAGGTAAGTTGACCTAAGATACGTTATCTTCAGCTATGCTATTCTCGTAGCTGAAGTTGCGTATCTTAGGCTGACCCCAGTGTAGACCAGGGCATAGTTTAGTGCTGCTGGTGCAACATGGCCAGTCCCAATCCAGAGCTAGCTGCATTTTAGTGGTGGGCATGGCAACTCCTCATCCGGAGAATCTGTAAAGAACTTTGTTTTTCCAAGAGTTATATAGAAACCTCAATCTCAGACCATCTCCCAAGCCCGCTGTAGGTTCACGCACTGAACAGTCAAGCACAGCACTGAAGAACCGGACAGACGAACCTGTCTGCATTCCTGGGTCCACATGGCATCCCTTCTATTAAAAAAAAGGCAGAATAAGAGGAATGTTCAGGATTATGTGCCCAGATCTTAACACGCTAGCAAATCATTGGCCAGTTCAACAGCAGCGCCTCACATGTACTCAGCAGAAGGTTGCTGGGAAGATTGCTCTGCCACTGACCTGCTGTGTGATCTCAGTCACCATGCCTCAGTTTCTCCCATCATTTTGCCTGTCTTGTCTGTTAGATTATATGCTCCTCAGGGTCAAGACTGTCTCTTTTGATGTGTATCCTGGGGCATCTAGGCATTATTGCAATAAAAATAATGAATAATAAAATACACAGCACCTTCTGGCCTTTATTAGAGGGTATAAGCATTTGTCCCAACTATGGACAGCTGCCTGCATTTCTATCTGTTCTGTACAGTGGGTACCATTAAATGCTCCAGTAAAGGATCTACATTTTAAACACAACAACAAAGCCATATTTTTATTGTACATTATTGGAAAAATGTGACTTCCCTTATGAAACTGGGTATAGTAAAATATGAGAAGTTATTTTCATGGAAAAGCTTTCACACCATTTATGTACACAAGAAAAGCACCCAGAAGAAGATAGTTATTTAGAAATTTGCTCACTCAGAAGAAGAGGGGTCCCCAGCCAGCACACCAGAATCTTTAAATATTAACCTGATCCTGAATAAGTACTAAGCAATGTACATTCATTTATTAACTTCACCTTAATAAAACATTTAAAATCATTACCAGAAACGGTGTATCATTTAAATAAACCAATGAAATGAGACTCCTTAATAACACCGTGACCATGAATAGGTGTTGGATTGGTCTGGAGATGCCTTTTCTCATATCTTTGATGTTGTGGATAGTAGGTGCAGGGAGAGAGGGAGGAAAGAGAAAGAAAGAGATGACCAGGATCTTAGTTGGAATATATTGGTACATTTTACTCTGTTCTGGATCTTCCCTGACCCTCATCACCATAGTATCTGACCCCCTTTGTGATGCAACTACAACCAGTTGAGGATCTGGCCTGAGGAGAGTCTGACATTGATTCTTACCCAGCTTTGTATGTTATTTTATGATAATAAAGGACAGAATAAACCAATTGGCCACCTAGGCTAGCCCCCAGTCCTAGACCAGCTGTAGCTTCATATTCAGGAATTTGGTTGGGTGGTTAGGGCAGGCTGCAATGCACCAGGAGTTCTCAGGTCTATTCCCTGCTCTGCTCTTTCAGTGGGACTTCTCAACAGCTACTTTCCATCTCTGTGTTGTTCCCCACTTGTCTGCAGCTGCCCCCACAGCGAGATGTCAAAGCGCTGACCGTGATGGAGTGTGGGCAATAGAAATACAAAGTTCTGCTACTCCCAGTGGCGTGCGTGTTGTAGCATGACACCCCTTTGCTGCGCTAACAAAGATTCCATGGGCCAGAGGCTCCAGCTGCTGTAACTCTCCCTTCACCTCAATGGAGCTCGGCTGACTTACACCAGCTGAGGATTTGGCCCTCTGAGAACAGCACAAAAAGAAACTTAGCCGCTGCCCGGTTAAATGCCAGCATGATGATTCTAGCCCAGGGGGTTAAGTTTCCGATGCGTAATGATAGGAACATACTTTTAAATGCTGTCGGCCAAATTCATCCTTGGTGGAACGCCACTGGCAGCAGCAGGGAAAGACCAGGAGTGAACCTGGCTGGATGGGGTTTGAAGTGCAAGGGGATGTAAGCTCTGAGTCTCCCTAGGAAAAAATGCTTTATACCTTGCTATTTCTGAGGTAAAACTTCTCTTCGCAAACCCAGTGGTGCATTCACAGCAGCTTGGGAGGGCATGTTCTCCGTGTATTTGACACCCTCCAATCTCCCTATGCTGCTTAATGCTCTAGTTGTATTCCTTTGTTCCCCCTTGACTCTTTTGCGGTGTCACATTCCTTCTGTTCTGCTGATGTTACATGCATTCAATGTGACTCTGGAGGGAAAAAAATGATCCCCTTAACCCAGGCAGAACCGCTGTCTTTCCTGGAATCCAGGGATGAGGCTTGGTCTAAGAATTGAACTCCATTAATTACACTTCCCTCCCCCATGCAGGGGGGTCATAGCGTTTAATTAATAAATCTGCTTTGAGATCCTAGGTAAGTGCAAACTCTTTTTCATTATTTGTCTTATAGTGGAACCCAGTTGAGATGAGAGCCCTGTTGTGCTGGAGATGTATAGACATATATTAATAGTAATATTATAATAATACTTACGGGCTGCAACCAAGATCAGTGGTGTCAGGCACTATACATAGCAAGAGAGAGTTCCTGATCTAAGGAGTTTAAAATCTAAATGGATGAGATAAAAGAAGATCTATTATCCTTTTTTTGAGGGACCTGCCTGACCTCACACAGGAAACCCGTGGCAGTGCCTTAGGCCTGGTCTACACTAGCGGGGAGGGGTCAACCTAAGATATGCAACTTCAGCTACGTGAATACCGTAGCTGAAGTTGACACATCTTAGGTCGACTTACCTGCCGTCCTCACAGTAGCAGCGGTCGACAGCGGGCTCCCCCGTCGACTCTGCCTTGCACCTTTTGGCGAGCTGGAGTTCTGGAGCCAATGGGAGTGCCTCTGGGGGTCGATTTATCATGTCCTGTCGAGATGCGATAAATCGATCCCCAATAGATCGATCACTACCCGCCGATCCAGCCGGTAGTGTAGACAAGGCCTTAGTCATGAAGCTATTCTGCCCACAGGTTGCCCTAAAGAGCTTCCAGTTGTAGAGTCCAGTCTGATCCCCATTGGTGTCAATGGACAGTTTCTCGTGACCCTTCGGAGATTATCCAAGGATATCGGGTGAATTGCTCTCACCTGCTTCCAGGGTAAGGGAGCTTTGTCTCTGCCCATTGGGAGAGACTCACCCAAAACTGCTGTCTGCTGGCCCCACAGAACCCCCTCCAGGCTCTGCCACGCCCCCTGCTCCATCCCTCTGCAGGCTGATAATTTGTACACCGCAGACCTTAGGATCTCTGGGGCAGGGCAGAAAACTTAGGTCTAAATCTGTGAGGATAGTTAACCCCCAGAGTTCTGCTCTGGCCCAGGGCACAGGTCCCTCCAACCTGCCTGTACATCCCCACTTCCTACCCACTCTCTCAACCTCTGGACACCCACTATGCGCACCCATTTGCTGCCTCCATGAGAACAGTGCCCCAGTTCAGCACTCCCTTAGCAGGAAGCATCTAGTCCAGCTATAGCAAAGTCAAATAGAAGAAGTTATTCTTTGACCAAACTTAAGATAAAAATTGGAACAGAAGTCAGTATAAGGACTGGAAACATGGTTGCAGATAACTATTAACGGAATGATGGCAGATTGGAGTGAGATCTCAAATGGGGTTTCACGGGGATCTGTTCTGGGATCAGTGTTGATTATCTTTATTAATGACCTGCGTGTAGGAATAGAGACAATACTGATCAGGTTTGCAGATGGCACAAAGCTGGGGACGGGGGTTGAAAACACTTCAGAGGATAGAGCTAAAATTCAAAAGGATCTTGATACACTGGAGAACTGTGCTATAGAGAACAAAACGATATTCGGTGAGTACAAGTATAAGGTGCTATACTTGGGGAAGAAAAAACAGATGCGCAAATACAGCTTGCGGGGTAACTGGCTTGGTAGCAGCACTGCTGAGAAGGAGCTGGGAGCTGTGGTGGATCACAACCTCAACATGAGTCAGCAGTGTGATGCTGTTGCAAAAAAAAGCAAATGTAATTTTAAGTTGCATTAACAGAGGCATAGCGTGCAAGGCAAAGGAGGTGATAGTGATGCTCTACTTGGCACTGGTTAGGCCTCAGCTGAAGTACTGTGTCCAGTTTTGGTCACCACTGTATAGAAAGGATGTAGAGAAACTGGAGAAGGTCCAGAGGTGAGTGAAAACAATAATCAAAGGGGTGGAATATAAGTCATATGAGCAAAAGCTGAAGGAACTGCCTATATTCAGTTTGGAAAAGAGGTTAAAGGGGGACATCATAGTGGCCTTCAAACACTTGAAAGGCTGCCATAAAAACAATGAAGAAAAATTGTTCTTTCTTGCCACAGAGAGCAGGACAAGAGGCCTGGGGTTCCAACTACAGCATAGCAGATTAAATTAGATTAAATCTCAAGAAAAACTTCCTAACTGTAAGAACAGTAGGACACTGGCACAGACTGCTTAGGGAAGTCATGGAAGCTCCTTCATGGGAGGTTTTCAAAAGAAGACTGATTAGCCATCTGTCTTGGATGGAAAACTTAAGGTATGTCTACACCACCCGCCAGATCGGTGGGTAGTGATCAATCTATCGGGGGTTGATTTATTGCATCCAGTCTAGACTCGATAAATCGATCCCCGAGCACTCTCCCGTTGAATCCGGTACTCTACCACCATGAGAGGCGCAGGTAGAGTCAACGGAGGAGCGGCAGTAGTCGAGTCACCACTGTGACGATGTTGCGATAACTTGATCCAAGCACGTCCAACTTCAGCTACGCTATTGCCTTAGCTGAAGTTCCATATCTTAGGTCAATCCCCTTCCCACAGTGTAGCCTAGGGCTTAGACACAAGAAATCCTGTATTCTTGCCGGGAGCTGGACTAGATGACTCTTGCAATCCCTTCTCCCATTTTCTAAAAGAAGAATATAAAAAGCAATCTAGAGCCTACACTTATTATCAAGTTCCTTTCCCATCTAATAAGGTATTTCTCACCCTATGGACGGTCTGTCCTGTGCTTGCTCAGTAAAGAGAACTGGGATCCACTTTTCATGAGGCGCATTGGCAGAGTGTTGCCTCCATAATGGATTCCATCTGGTGCCCTTCTTTCTCCTGTTATGCAATTCTAGACTCTTTGCCTCACTTCATAACCTGGGTGTTTCGTTAACTTCACCTCTCCCACGATGGTCCCCCACCCCCAGTCAAGGTCTTTTTCTTTGGCTCTTTGGTGCTTTGTAAAGGCCCAAGCCTGTACCTAGTCTAGACAATCAACACTTGGCTGGGCTGGGTTGGGAGATGTCAACTGAGAAAGTCCCTGAACCCTGGTGACCAGTCACACCTCCAGCAGCTTTGGGATGCAATATTCTACATCAGGGGTTCTCAACCTTTTTCTTTCTGCGCCTCCCTAACATGCTCTAAAAATTCCACGGCCCACCTGTGTCACAACTATTTTTCTGCATATCCAGTAGATTAAAAGCCAGGGCTGGCATTAGGTGGTAGCAAGCAGGGCAATTGCCCAAGGCGCCATACCACAGAGAGCCCTGTAAAGCTAAGTTGCTCAGGGTTTGGTTTCAGCCCCAGGCGATGGGGCTTGGGCTTTCTGTCCTGGGCCCCAGCGACTCTAATGCCGGCTCCTCTCTGGTATATTTTGGCAGACCCCTTGAAACCTGCTCATGGCCCCCTGCGGGCCCTGGATCCTGGGTTCAGAACTGCTGCTCTGCATGTTACATAAAGACGTTTTCCATATATACATCCCGCAATAATCGTGACAACCAGCCAGTTCTTTGCTTTCAGCGGAGACTACGTACACAGCCCCATCCAGTGAAATATGGTGAAGAAGGTGATCACGGGGGAACATTCCTGTCTGGGCACACAGAATCATAGAATATCAGGGTTGGAAGGGACCTCAGGAGTCATCTAGTCCAACCCCCTGCTCAAAGCAGGACCAATCCCCAACTAAATCATCCCAGCCAGGGCTTTGTCAAGCCTGACCTTAAAAACCTCTAAGGTCGGAGATTCCACTACCTCCCTAGGTAACCCATTCCAGTACTTCACCACACTCCTAGGGAAATAGTGTTTCCTAATGTCCAACCTAGATCTCCCCCACATCTAGGCAAGTCCTTGGATACAGTGTCAGAATTGTATACCCCCATCTGTTGGCAACATGGGGCACCTTGGTCTCACTCGCCATAGATTTCAGCAGCAGCTGGATCCGGCTGTTAATCAGCAAGCTATTGTTACTGAAGCCAGATTCTGATGCACAAGGATGGGGAACAGCAAAAGGAGCTTCCCCTATTCCCTCCCACACCCCCACACTGCTGCGTAGCTTACTTTCATAATCACACGCTGACTCTGAGTGACACTCATCCAATACCATGTGGCCCAGCCAAAACAACTCATATTTTGAAAGCAGAACCCCATGAATTACTCTTTAACCCTTCTAAATTCTTCTGAGCGCCTTTCCCCATTTAGAGGTGAGTGTGCCCTGATAGAAGAAGGGTGATGTGCCTTGTTGTTTCTATCTTATCCAATTACAGTGAAGATGGTATACGTGGTTCTACAAATTATATTTTTATTATTATAATTTATTATTATAGCAACTATAGTAGAAAGAAAGAGCCTGAAACATGGGCTGGTGCAATGACCGAGGCCTGGATCAAAGTCAGCAAAAGTTATGCTCTGAGGAATATTCAGGCCCTGTCAAAAGCAGATGCTTGTCTGCAAGTCAGCATCCAGTACATGAACTTGGCCCCAGTATCGCTAGCATTGCTAAAACACACTAAATAGGCAAACGTGTTCCTGCAGGCCATGACAAGAACACCTCAACCTCGCACACGATAAAATAGTTTGACAAAAGGGATGAGTAGTGAAATTTTGTCTGAAACATCAGGAGTAAAAGCACACAGACAGGGAGCGAATAGGGATGTTTTGTGTGAAACAGCAGGAGAAACATACAAGGAGGGGTAACAAACATCATAAGAACATAATAGTGGCTGTACTGGGTCAGATCAAAGATCCATCCAGCCCAGTATCCTGTCTACCGACAGTGGCCAATGCCAGGTGCCTCAGAGGAAGTGACCCTAACAGATAATGATCAAGTCATCTCTCCCCTGCCATCCATCTCCATCCTCTGACAAATAGAGACTAGGGACACCATTCCTTACCCATCCTGGCTAATAGCCACTAATGGACTTAACCTCCAGGAATTTATCCAGTTCTCTTTTAAACCCTTTTATATTCCTAGACTTCACAACCTCCTCAGCCAAGGAGTTCCACAGGTTGACTGTGCAGTGTGTAAAGAAGAACTTCCTTTTATTTGTTTTAAACCTGCTGCCCATTAATTTAATTTGGTGGCCCCTAGTTCTTATGAGAACAAGTAAATAACTTTTCCTTATTCACTTTATCCACCCCACTCATAATTTTATATACCTCTATCATATCCCCCCTCCTCTTTTCCAAGATGAAAAGTCCTCACCTCTTTAATCTCTCTTCATATGGGACCTGTTCCAAACTCCTAATCATTTTAGTTGCCCTTCTCTGAACCTTTTTTAATGCCAGTATATCATTTTTGAGACGAGGGAACCACATCTGTACGCAATATTCAAGATGTGAAACACATGAGAGGATACGTCAGTTTGTATGTCTCTGTCTATAAACACTGGGCTACCTTGCCTTAACCCTTGTCTGGCCTAGGGGGCAGTGGAAAATCCCATTACTGACTGAGCTGGTCCACTGTCACAGGCATACATGCGTTAGTGTACCTGTAACCACTGAACTGGGGCATTGGCACCATGCTTTGCCATTAATAAACCTAAGTGCCTTTCCTGCTGAATTGAGTCTGTGATTATTGGGCAGTTCGATCAGAGCCTCCTGTATGCGCTAAATGGCCAGAGCTAGTGCAGCTCGCAGAGAGAACACACACATGCAGCCAACACCTGAGAACAGCACCTACCTGTCGGAGCCCCAGTCATGACCCAGGACCGCATTGTGCTAGGGGCTGTACAAGCACAGAAAAAGAGATCTTCCCTACCTTGAAGAGCTCACACACTAAGTATAAAAGAAGAGAGAACAGGGGGATACAGACAGGCTGGGGAGCACAAGGAAACAATGAGACGACATTGGTCAGGGTGATGGGCATGGTCTGACAACCATTTCCAAGTGTTTTCCGTGGCACCATGGCAAAGAAGAGAGCTCCCCTGCAGCTGTATTTCAAGGTCTAAATTCCTAAGAAGAAAGTGAACAATTTTCTCCCTCGCTGTCTTTTCCAACAGCCTCTGAAAAGTCCCCTCCATTAATTCCCTCCATCCCATCTTTGCCTACGCCCGAACAAGGGCACTTTCCTTTGAGCCACATTGTTGAGGAGAATGGAGAATCGCTCTTCGAATGTGCTGTGATTTCTCATTTTTCCCTGAGTGTTGTCTCTCTCCTCCCCTGTGTGTTTGGCAGGAGCGGGGTGAGCAGAAGAACAAAACTAAGCTGACACTCACCGGAGAGAGGGTATGAAACTTTTCTGGTGCTGGAGAGAGAGCACAAAGGTCAGGCCCCCTCTAGTGAGAAGTACCTCATCAATCTTTCCCTCCTTCTTAAATGCGGAGTTGTTGTTTGCCAGCCATCTCCACTCCTGTGGGAGTTAGCAGTTCACTCCCCCTCCCCCGCATTAACAACTGGATATTCACACACAACACTTGGGGATCCATATTATTTTCCAAAGCTGTATAAATAAATTGCCACTGAGGTAGGAAGGCTGGGGGCAAAATGGCACATCTGTTAGGACTGGCAAAGGCTGCACACATAAGTGTGTGTCCTACTGTGATGCTCATGCTCCAGAGTGTTTGCATATCTGCCTGGCTCCGACTCGGATGGATGCTGTTTATTTCCCTTCCCCTCTTGTAAACCATGGAGGCAACATGATAATAAACAGGCCTGGCATCCTGGACGATAGATAAAGATTTTACTGGAGGGAAATGGACCAGAAAATCCTCCTATGGAGATTAAAAAGGTCATTAGGCAGCATCGTGGTGACATTCACCCTGGGTGCCCAGGTGCTCTTGTCTGCATTAGCGAGAGGTGCATGAGGGACAGAGGGGGAGAGATGGATGGATGGGTGAGGAGAGAGCCAGAGAAACAGCCTCACAGAGCACAAGGCAGGTGTGGACAGAGGTGGGGAGAGGCATGCAAGGCCAGGCTCTCTCAGGCAGGCTAACCTCTTTGAACAAAGGGACTGTGGGGTTCCCTCAGCTGGTGCAGAGCAGTGTTTGTAGCTCCTATGCCACACCCTCCAGCTATTGCCTACCAGGTGCTGCTTTTCCTCATTGATTCCCAGCTAGCCGGTGGTCCCGTGAGGGCGATTGCCAGCTGGCCTATGTTAGGGTAGGTCTTCACTACCCACCGGTTTTGTGGGTAGCAATCGATCTTTTGGCGATCGATTTCTCGCCTCTCGTTAAGACACGAGAAATCGATCTCCAAGGGTGCTCCCGTCGACTCCGTAACTCCAGCTTGCCGCAAGGCGCAAGCTGGAGTCGACGGGGGAGCGCGCTGCCAACCGCCGCTGCCATGAGGACGGCAGGTAAGTCGAATGAAGATACGCCGATTCACATAGCTGAAGTTACAAAGAGTCCTGTGGCACCTTAAAGACTAACTAAAATATTAGAGCATAAGCTTTCGTGGGCTAATACCCACTTCGTCGGATGCATGCAGTGGAAGTATCCAGGGGCAGGTATAAATAGGTAGGCAAGAACCAGGTTAAAGATAACAGGGTGGGTCCAGTGAGGCTGAACCAGCTGTATCTTTAATCAGGGAGGATGAGGTATTCCTCTAGCAGCTAAACTGGAGGTGTGAACAGCCACAGGACTCTTTGTCACTTCTGCAATTCCAGACTAACACGGCTACCCCTCTGATTCTTGATAGCTGAAGTTGTGTATCTTCAGTCGACCCCTCCCCGTAGTGAAGAACAGCCGTTAGCCAGAGCAACCCCTAGGCTACTGTAACCAGTGCTAAGGTTTGGGCTACACAGGGGAGGAAAACAAGGATCTGTGATCAGCCCTCCCCATGCTCCGGCATCAAGGGGATCTCCATGCAGGAGAGGATCTGACCGTAAGAGCTAGAGACAAAGGCGGGTTGGTATTTGCTTTTGATTTCCTTGTGCGCACTTTTTCCTTCTTCCTCTCTCTCTCTTGTTTCATGCAGGGTTGTGGTAGCCATGTCGACCCCAGCACATTAGAGGGAAAAGGTGGATGAGGTAATACCTTGCATTGGACCAACTGTGTGTAACTCGAAAGCTCATCTCTGTTGCCATTAAAAGATAATCACCTCCCCTACCTTGTCTCTCTCACTTCTAAGCAGCTCCACTCACTTTGGCTGGTGGTGAGCTGTTAGTGCTGCACATGGCTCTTCCATAAGGGAATTCTCTGCTCCCTGTTATTCCTTTCACTTGGTTTTGTTTTCTGACCTGTTTCTATATGAGAGCGGGGAGTCAGTTCAGCCTTCTGCTCATGAAGGGGAAAGAGACACGTCCTTGGGGCAGCAGTGCAGGTACAAACCACACAGAGCTCTGACGCTGCGACCCACTCCGGACCTACATCTAGCCATGATCTACATCGGTCCAGATCCCCTTACCCAGCCTGGCCATTGCATCTTGGTTCTACCCAGCCTGCTGTCCTCACCCTGGGCCTTCGTACAGCTGTCTCTATGCACCAACCCCCTTGTGCATCATTCCTTGCTGCTCTGGGTCTGGGGCTTTCTTCTTCAGAGCCACATTGTAACTTGGCCTTTTGTTGCTTTGGGCTTCAACTCTAGTAATTTATTTGTATTAGCTTTTAAATTTGTTCTTCTGTCCTCTGAAACACACTGCAAAACACCAACAGAAAAGCTTTCAGTGATATTTCTATCTAATAGACTTATAAAGCCCACATTTCTAGACTAAACAAGCCCCACACGGTGAATCATGTGTTTTAGCCTATAAGGCAGAAAAGTACAATTATCTCCATATTATATATGGGAAACCAAGGCACAGAAAAACAGTCTCACTTGCCCCAAATCACCTGTGCTACAGCAAGGAATTGAAGCTGGGTCTTCTGGGCCCAAGGCTCTCCCGGTAACCATGGGATTTTCCTTCCTCACTGATCAGCCTCTATCTTTTCCCTCTAGATATTTGTGTAAGTTGTAACTCTGAGCCCAGCGGTTGATATAAGGAGGACCCATGTATTTTCCCAGTCCAGTCGATATTGTTGCAAACACACCTGGTTAATGTGTATTTGCCTAATCCTTTCCATCAAGTGCAGTTTAGTTGGTGATACCTTACCCCCTAATGCTGAAGAAGTGGGTTACTCTCGAAATTACTAGAGTTCTCATGAGAGAGTATTGATATTATCATGTGTCACTGTGGCCGTCACACGTTTCTGCAGCCATTAGAGCATTCAGCCCAGGAGACAGAGAGCAATGCTCAAGAACCATATGGAATCAGACCTCAATTCACTGCCAGTAAATATAATTTCTTCTCTTATTCAAGTGGAACCCACTTAAATGAGATGAGAGAAGGGTGCACCTCAGCATGGCAGAAGAACTGATTAGAGCCAGTCGCTGTTCATAGGGTTGCGTGAAATGCTTGCAACAACACCAAAGAGTCATCAAAAGCTTCATAAGGCGCTGATTC
The DNA here is from genome assembly GCA_007922305.1 of Dermatemys mawii. Lineage (NCBI taxonomy): Eukaryota > Metazoa > Chordata > Testudines > Dermatemydidae > Dermatemys > Dermatemys mawii. The sequence goes on from ML677507.1 coordinate 2,354,786, forward strand.
TGGGTTCATTTACACAGATTTTCCACTGTTCTAACTCCCCTGGCTTCCCGTGGAGTTACTCTCAATATACACCAGGCAGAGTAAGTTAATGTATTACGGTGGCCCGGAGGGCCATGCCAGATTTGAGAGCCCCGTTTTGCCGGACATTATTTATGTACATGCTGATAGGTCCTAGAATTTCACCCTCTGATTTTGGCACCAAGCTCATAACTTTGGTTTGAGCTAGTGCAGTTCTTTTAGAAAGACATTCAGTCTCAATTTAAAGATTTCAAAGGATGGAGAATCCACCAGATCCATAGGTAAGTTGTTCCGATGCTTAATTACCCTCACTGTTAAAAATGTGTATCTTATTTTCAGTCCTGGACTGTGTTTGTTTCCTAGATTTACAAGTTTTTTACTATCAGAAGTTTTCTCCCCATGAAACATTTGGTCTTAACATCTCTCTGTCTCAGTTTTCCCATCCGCAAGGGTGAATGACACTTACCTGCTTCACAGGCAGGGTGGTGAGACTGAATTAATTATCATTTGTAAAAGGCATGAAGATCATTTGGTCTTAGAGGAAGGGTGGTCTGCTACTTAGGTAGCTAGCCTGGAACTTTAGACACCGCTATTCAATTCTCTGCTCTGCCACCAAGTTCCTGCATCCCCTTGGGCAAGTCACTTAATCTCTCTGTGCTTCCATTCCCCATCTGGAAAATGGAGATCATAGGCCTTCCCCTGGAGTTGAGTGGGTAAATATAGTAAATGTCATAAGCTCCTTCGTGCTGTGATCACGGGGGCCAGATAAGCACATGAGATGGATGAAAAATGCTATGGAAAGGACAAGCATTGCCACTGTGTAGTTGAAAATATGCAATGTTTATAGAGAAACTGTTTCACTCAGTCTTTTCAAGGAGCGAGTTTCACTTTCTATTTTGTACCCAGCATATTTTCAGTCATTGCCTTCTCTGCTTTGCAAGAGCTTTATTTATTTATTTATTGGTGGACAGGTGGCTGTTTTTTTCCACACTTGACTCTCTGATTTATAATTGTTACTTGGCCGGCTATGGCATATCCTCCTTATTTATGTCATGTGTCCTTCATTTTGAAGGCTAAGCTTATCAGTTTCTGGCTCTAAAGTCTGATCTTCTCCATCATTTCTTCTAAAGCACGTAAGGGTGAAGAGAAGAGGATTGATTCAGTAACATAAAAATGGCTCAGAGAGACGCAAGGCTCTCAGCCTTCTGCAGATGGGTGCAGATCTGAGTTTTGCAATACACAGAAGACTGTACCACAGTAGAACACTCTTAGGCCTTGATCCAGCAAATCCCTTAAGCATGTGCTTAACTTTAAGCATGAGTAGTGTGTTTGACCCACCTGCAAAAATGAAAGACATGATTTTTTGTTTAGCAGGAGTGGGACACTGATGATTTGCCCTGCAATAGCACCTCGCATCCAAAGATCTCAAAGTTCTTTATTAACATTGATACATCTGTATTAACATTGATACATACAGCCTCACATCTCTCTTGCGAACCAGGTAATTACTATAACCATTTCCTGGTTGACTTAGAGAAGATAAAGGAACTTGCCCAAGGTCAAATGCTGAATCAGTGTCAGAGCCATAGAACACTGGAATTCTGATTCCTCAATCTATTGTTCTCACAAAGACACATTTCAGTTAAGCTATCCCTTGAAACGAGGCTGATGTCTGCCAGGGGAAAAGTCATTGATGAGACTTACATTGACAAAGGAGTCCAATCCATGCTCAGCTCTCTCCTCTACAATAGAAGCTCATATAAAGCCAATCATTTTATTAATAGAAAATGATATGCACAAATCCTATTATCTCAAATGGAATTTCCCAAGTACTGTACTTCAGTTCAAACACCCTGGTTTAGATAAAACTATAAAACTAGTTTATTAAGTACAAAGAGAGAGATTTTAAGTGAATACAAATAATGAGGCATAAGAGTCAGAATGGGTTACAAGAACAATAAAAGTAAAATGCATCTAATGCCTAAGTTAACAAGCTAAGTGAAATCAAAGCACAGTCTTTTTCACCACGCATTTCAGATGTCTTACTAGCTGATTTTCTTTCAGTCAGGATCCCTCCCCCATTTTACTGCAGCCTCGTTTGTTCTTTGAGTGCTGTGGATGATGTAGGTAGAGACAAATGGGAGATACTTTGAGGCAAGTATTGTCCCTTCTTATAGTTCTCTCTCTTATTCGACGAGCATCTCCAGCTGAGGGTCAGGAGACAGAAAGTCTGAGTGGATGGGAATCTCAAGCTGTTTCTTTATCAAGATATAGGTCTTTGCTCTCACTCTCTTTCCTGCCAAAAAATCGCCTCTTAACCAAGTGATTGTCCATTTGATTTAGTTGACACCTGGCTGAGGCATCAACTTGTCCTTTGTCTCTGAGGAACTGGTTTGTGACTGCTTTGCAGATTTGGAACGTGTTTTAGTAATACTATACAGAGGAATCTTATAACTTTACATACAATGTTGCCATACATACTTTACCAGGACAATAATGATCAGCAAATTATGAGTTTTTAAATAATACATCACAAGGCATACTTTGTACAAAGTTTATTATAATCCTCTGAAGGGGGTGAACATAGGAATACAGACTGTCAGACAAGTCCACTATATTGACTAGATCAACCTTATCCACGTGCTTTTTTACACCCTCAGAGAATTCTAGTAGATTGGTAACCAAAAGCCGTGTTGAGCCTTCCCCACCAAATCATGTTCATCTATGTGTCTGATAATTCTGCTCTTTACCAGTTTCTACCAATTTGTCTGGTACTGAAGTCAGGCTCCCCAGCTGGTAACCCTGTTTAAAAATTGGTGTTACATTAGTTACCCTCCAGTCATCATATACAGAGGCTGATTTAAGAGAGAGGTTACATACCACAGTTAATATTTCTGCAATTTCATATCTGAGTTCCTTCAGAATTATTGGGTGAATCCCATGTGGTCCTGGTGACTTATTAATGTTTAATTTATTGGTTTGTTCTAAAACCTCTTCTGCTGACACTCCAATGTGAGCCAGTACTTTAGATTTGACACCCCAAAAGAATACTTCTTCTGTGGATATCTCTCCCACATCCTCTGCACTGAAGACAAATGCAAAGAATTCATTTAGCTTCTCTGCAATGGTCTTGTCTTCCTGGAGTGCTCCTTTAGCACTTTTGTCACTCAGTGGCCCTACTGTCTGTTTGGCTGGGTTTCTGCTTCTGAGGTACTTAAATTCTTACTGTTAGGGCTTGTCTTCACTACCCGCCGGATTGGCAGGTACTGACTGATCTATCAGGGATCGATTTATCGCGTCTCATCTAGACGCAATAAATTGATCCCCAAAGGCGCTGCCTGTTGACTCCGGTACTCCAGCTCGCTGAGAGGAGTAAACAGAGTCGATGGGGGAGCCCTTCTGCCACCGTGAGTTCACCAGGTAAGTCAGCCTAAGATGCACTGACTTCAGCTACGTTATTCATGTAGCTGAAGCTGTGTATCTTAGGTCAACCCCCCTCCCCCCTGCTAGTGTAGACCTGGCCTTGGTTTTTGCATCTTTAGCAAGATGCTGTTCAAATTCTCTCTTCATCTGCAAAGGGAAAGGCCTTAACCACTTGTGGTAGAGGAGTCCAGTAATGGGTAAGGAATGGTGTCCCTAGCCTCTGTTTGTCAGGGGGGGTGATGGATGGCAGGAGAGGGAATCACTTGACCTTTACCTGTTAGGTTCACTCACTCCGGGGCACCTGGCATTGGTCACTGTCGGCAGACAGGATACTGGGCTAGATGGATCTTTGGTCTGACCCAGTACGACCTTTCTTATGTTCTTATGTAGTAACTCCATTAGCTGGTAGTGGTAGGCTGTTCTACTCTGTCTGAGCCAGTTCTTGGAAGGGGAAACACCCTTAGCTAATGGGTTACACCTAGAAGGGGACTGAAATTCACAAGTACCCCTCTGAGAGTATTTTCAAGAACAAGGACTCGTCTACACTACACAGCTAGGTCGACATAAGGCAGCTTATGGCAACCTCATTATGTCAGTGTGCACACTATGGCCTTCCTCCCGCCAATGTAAGAGAGCTGTGAAATCAACAAGCATTCCTGGCTCCCCGTGGAGAGTGGGCGGGGGCAGCCCAAGAAGCTGGGGCAGCTGGACCCCACTCCCCAGGGGCCAGGGTCAGATTTACACCTTCCGTACCCCTAGGCAAAGCATCTTCCTTGCCCTCTCTGCCTACAGCTGACCATCATGTTTTTCATAAAAAAATAAACTTTTAATCCACCTTGAGGTGCCCCTTGAACCCCATCACCCTTACGCACGTGCCTACTGTGCCCAACTGGAAACCTGGCCCTCCCAGGGGTGAGAAACCCCAGGCAGCTTCCCCCAGCTCCAAGTGGGGAATGGGGAGCAGAGGTGGGGCAGCTCACCTGAAGCCTAGGAACCTGTGGGGCAGCTGTGCTCCCAGAAGGGAACTGCCAGTGTAGCTGAGGGGTGGGGCTCTCAGCTCCTCACCCTGCCTTAGGTCTGTGGAAGCCCTCCTGGAGAGGATGCACACCACTGATCCAAGGAGAGTATTGTGGACATGCACCATACGTAAGTCAACCTAATATCGTTCGACCGACACTTCTAGTGTAGACATACCTTAAGGTTCCTATAGATTTCAACCCTTCCTTGGACTCACCAGGATGGAGTGGAAGGTGCCACAATGAATCGACATCTCAGGTGCCTATAAACTACAACAAAGGTTTGTGTCTATGGACAGGGTCCATGTTAATATCAGTATCAAGTATTGCGAGGCTCTGTGATTCTTCACCGTTATCTATATTCTTCTGCAGAACGTGTTCCCTCTCCCACCGTCACCCGCTCCCAGTCATAAGCTTTGATCAAAGGAAGCATGTGACTGAATTAGCTGTTTTTGCTCTGAAATGGAAAAGCTCCTCTCGTAAGATATTTTCCGCTGGGATAAATTAATATTTTTTTTTAAAGCAAGAGACATCTGTTTTACACGCACTTGTTTTAAGACTAATTTCCTCCTTTGGAATGTTAAACAAGGGGATAGAACTGAAGAGCTCATTTGTCAGCCTTGGATCAACTTCATGCTGATGGCTGAGGTTGCAGCTTCGCTCCCCAACCAGAGGATAGGGAGAAGAAGTAAAGAAATATCAAGGCAGCAGTATGAAAAAGGAATCCTGTGAGGAAAGAAAGATCTATACACGCTGAGTGCACAGGAGGGAGAACTGTACAATTATTGAATCCTTTCTCTTGGATAAAGCATCCATAACAGCAATCGTAAAACAAACACAGACCAGAAGAAACAAAAGTTAAAGCTATGAGAACTAATAGGGCCACCTTAGAAAAAGATGGAAGACAGATGTTTGGGCACGGTTACCAGTGCCTCTACCATGGCTGATGTATCCCGCCTTGGGATGGCTGCAGTTCAGTGCAAGCTGAAATGATATTTCTACACTGTATAATACGCTGTTGACTTTATTATGTGCAGCCCGAAAGCCAAAGGCCTGAACTTACAGTGGGAATGATGAAAGTGCAAGGATTGGAGGATTGCTGTCACTAAGGCTTTCAGAGAGGTAAATAATGCAGTTGCACGGTTATCTATTTTCAGTCTGGATATACAGATGATAGGTATTGATATTAAGCCAGATAAACTTAGCCCTGGTCTATACTAGCCGGGAGGAGGTAGACATAAGATACGAAACTTCAGCTATGAGAATAGCGTAGCTGAAGTCGATGTCTCTTAGGTCGACTTACCTCACGTCCTCACGGCGCCAGGTCGCTCCCCTGTCAACTCCATTTCCGCCTCTCGTCTTGGTGGATTACAGGAGTCGAAGGCAAGGTGATCGGGGATCAATCACTACCCGCCAATCCAGCGGGTAGTGAAGATGAACCCCAAGTGCTATCCTGTGGAGATTGGCCAGGGTGTCTCAGATTTCCCATCTGCAAAATGTGGATAATGAAACCAGACAGAGCAGTGGTGAGGGGCATAAGAACATTTTGAAATCCCTGAATGATGGGTGTCACAACAGTGCAAAGTATTATTATTAATGCCTCATGGGAAGAGGTCAGGCACCCCTGATTCCCACTCCTCTGGTCAGGCCCCAAAAGAACATTGTATATCTTTTTCTCTTGTTTAAAACTTGCAAGACACCCAGCAACCATTGTAATCTTTGTGTTCCAAGAAGCAGATTTGGTAGTGGCTGCATTGGGCCAGACGGAGTGATGTTAGCTTTGCAAACTCCAGACTCCCAAAAAGACGACCAAAGCTTTGCAAAAAAATTCCAGCTCTCACTGATGCCAATTAAATACTAAAGTTTGTTCACACCCTCTTTCCTTTAATCAGTGCAATGAATTCATTCATAGTAAAAGTAAAAAAAAATATTTAGCAGTAGGATGTAGCATTAAGTGATAGCAAGTCTAAGGGATGAAGATTGAAAGGGATACAAGCAAACAAAAGTAAAAATACAGTTCTAAACTAAAATCTGATTTGACACATTAGACCCTCTGGTTCAAGGAAGCATTTCTCACCAAGTCTCTTTTCCAGTATGGCTCACCAGACTCTCTGGCTAGGACCCTTCAAGATCTCAGAGTGCTCGGTTCCTTTGCCTGTTCAGGTGAAGAAGCCAAAATGCCATTTTCTCTCTCCTTATATCTTCCCAAAGTTCACTGACCCTGCTTCAAAAGGCAGGAAGGTTTCCTGGGACTGCAGTCTCATCCCTCACTGAAACTAAGGAGTCATCATTCCCCTCTTGCTCTCCTGTCGCTTGTTACCTTGCATGTAAATGTTTCTTCATTGTGTCTGCCTGATGACCAGGCCGATCCGTATTCCATCCATAATGATACCTGTGCTGATGAACATATTCATTAATGATCTAGGGAAGGAGGCAAACAGTAGAAAGTGGAAAATTTTAAGATGATACAAAACTATTCAAGATAGTTAAGTCCAAAGCTGACTGAGAAGAGTTACAAGGGGGAATCTCACAAAACTGGTGACTGGACAACAAAATGTTGATTGATCAGTGCAAAGCAATGCACATGGGAAAAAATAATCCCAACTGCACATATGTAATGATGGGGTCTAAATTAGCTCTTGCCACTCAAGAAAGAGATATTGGAGACATCACGGCTAGTTCTCTGAAAACCAGTTCAGAGCCGAGAGAGGCCAATAAAATTTTAGGAACTCTCAGGAAAGAGATAGAAAAAAAGACAGAAAAGATCATAATGCCACTTACATAAATCCGTGGTGCACCCACACCTTGAATACTGTGTCCAGTTCTGGTCTCCTCCATCTCAAAAAGGACACCATGGAACTGGAAAAGGTTCAGAGAAGGGCAACTAAGGTGATCAAGAGTATAGAACAGCTTACGTTTGAGGAGAGAGTAAAAAGATCAGAGCTGTTTATCTTAGGGCGGTCTGATAGATAGCCATAAAATCATGAATGGTGTGGAAAAAGGGAATAGAGAAGTGTTATTTACCCTTTTCCACAATACAAAAACCAGAGGTCACCCAATGAAATGAAAAGGCTGGAGATTTAATACAAACGAGAGGAAACAGTTTTTCACACAATGCACAATTAATCATTGCCATGGGATGTTGGAATGATCGAAAGTATGACTGGGTTGAAAACTAGAACTACAGGTTCACGGAGGATAGGATCACCAATGGCTATTAGCCAACATGATCAGGAATGCCACCCTATGCTCAGGGCAACCTTAAAACTCTGAGTGTCAGCAGCTGGGATGGGTAGAGAGCATGGATCTCTCCACAGTTGCCTTGCTCTGTGCACTCCCACTGAAGACTTAGCACTGGCCACCATCAGGGACAGGATACTGGGCTAGATGGACAATTGGTCTGACCCAGTATGGCTGCTCTTATTGTTGTTGTCCTCTATTAATGAGGGGAAGACTAGTGGTCCGGGGAGTAACTCACCAGCTTTGCTTTTAGAGCCCTGGGTTCTAGTCCAAGTTCAGGCATTGATGTGCTATGTGATCTCGCACAAGTCCTTGTGCCTCAGTTACCCTTTGCACTCTTCAGATATGTAAGCTATTGAGGGCCAGGGTCATCTTTTACCATGTTTTCTTTACATCACCTAGTGCAATGTGGCCCCAGTTTCAGTTGGGGCCACTAGGAACTACAAAAATAATAATAAAAGAAATGCACATTTTTGTGGGTATTTTTGTGAGATGGTAGGAGATGTAACTCACATGCTAGAAAAGTTGACTGTGGGGCACAAATGTTCCTGACAGGATTTTTATATAAAGTCAGCAGTACAGGGTGTTCTTCTCAGATTGGGATAATTAAGTATCAGATTTTCCCCGAGACATTGGCTCCCATTTAAGGTTTCAACAGTGAAACAAAATGCCACAGATGTCCTTTGAGTTCCGCTGTCTCCTGGCAAGCTACAGTGTTCTGCAAAGCTCCCAAAGAGCAAAGTTTTCACAAGAATTTGCTTCTGAGCCGTATCCCAGCCAAGCTTGGAAGGTGGAGGCCACTGTGGGAGGTTCTGTCTCGAAGTGGCTAAAGAAGCAATGAGTAGTGCCTGGGCCAAATTTCTGAGCAGCTGGGTAATTTGAATGATTCAAGGTCTGTAAAACCTGCCTTAAACTGAAAGATTTAGGAAGCTCAAGCTGTTTAGCTTAGTTAAAAGGTGACATGATCATGGTCTATAAGTACTGTGGCAAATTTGCCTGCACTATTATGACGGGTCCCATGCTTCTTCTTCTTGTGAGGAGTTCAGGGCACCATTTCTTGCCCCTAAACAGGGTATTAACTGCCCCACTAGTATCCTAGAGTAGGGGAACGGAGAGGGAGGAACCCAGGCTCGCCCTCTACTCCGGGTCCCAGCCCAGGGGCCCTGAGAATAGCAGTAAATTACTTGAACTAGCTATTCCTTCCCCTGGGCTACTTACCTCTCCTACCCTTCAGCTTGTGGGGCCTCCTGCCCTCTCTCTGCACAAGCCGGTGTCCCTTTACCTATGGTCTGGGTCTTCTTAGCTCACTGCAGCACTTCTTCAACTCTCCTCTGCTTTCCTCCAAACTGCTCTCTGCTCCCACTCCTCCAAACTGCTCTCTGCTCCAACTCCTCCAAACTGTTCCAACTCCTTTCCACTGACTGATTGAAGCAGGGTTTTTTTATCATATGCCTGTCTTCAGTTATTCTAATTGGCTTCAGGTGCCTTAATTGGCTCCAGGTGCTCCAGCCAACTTCTAGTAAACTTGCTTCTCTCTACAGGGAATAAGGCTTCCCTCTAACACTCTCCTGCTGCCATCTGGCCATGCTGTATCACAGTACCTATATGGGATGAAGATTTCTGATAGTAGAGAGGACTCTCTAATCTAGCAGAATAAAAGCATAACAAGATCCAGTGGCTGGAAGCTGAACCTGAGTATATTCAACCTAGCGATGTGGTTCACATTTTTAACAATGAGCATCACAGGAGATATGGAGGATTCTCCATCACTCAAAGTTGTTAAATCAAAATCAGACATCTGAGCTCAGCCACAAGATATGGATTTGGTGCAGGAAGCACATGGTGAACTTCTCTGCCTTTGCCATGTCAGATTAGATGATCACACGGATTCCGTGACGGGGTGGACTAGGACCAGAGGCCCCCTGCTGGAGGCCTCAGGATCCTGCCACACCTGTCCCAAGAAAGGAGCAGTGGAGCTAAGTCCTCTGAGGGGCCTAGAGAGACTGCACAGGAAGCAGCCAATCAGGAGAGGCTGCAAAGGGTTAGCTAATCAGACTGGCCACAGGGAGCAGGCAATCAGAGCCCAGGAGGGCCATATAAAAAGGAGCTGCAGAGCCAGACACAGTGAATTCCTTGCTGAAGTCAGAGGAGTGCAGGTTGACTGGCAGGGACAAGGGGAGGGGGACAGAGCTCCTGGCTGACTGCTGGGCCTGAACACAGGAGCGCCCCCAGCTAAGGGTGGAGCATTGGCGAAAGCTGGGTATGCAGGGAAGTATCCCAGGAAACTGAAAGCAGCTTTGTTAAAGGGACATGATGGTATGTGGCTGCTACTCTTAGGGTCCTGGGTGGAGACCTGGAGTAGCAGGTGGCTCCAGGTTTCACCCCATAGGCCACTGGGGAAGTAGAAGTTGCCTATAATCTCACAGCAATAAACCCCCAGAAGGGGACTGAACTGTCAGAATGGCCCAGAGAGGGCAGACTCCATTGCCTCCTGGGAGGAAGACCTAGGTGGGTACAGCCAGATACTAGGGCCGGGACTGTTTAAAGCCTGCAGACACATCTGACCAGGTGCTTGTAAGTGGTGGGTGTCATGCCATTACAGGTCCCTATTGCCCTTAAAATCTCTGACTCTGTGAATGCTAAAGAGATTTCAGTGGTGATGGGCAAACCTGTATTATTTAAACCTAGACAAACAGGCTGTTTCCCCTTCTATCTAGCTTCCATTCTAATGAGGTTTTTCTTTATAGGGGCGAGAGGGGAGAATGCTCTCCATAGCCCTTTTATCCTTTGGCCTGCCTGAGGCGGCCCGTGGGTTGCTGACGGTTTGCTGGCTGTCACTTGGAGAAATGGACACGGTGTGAGGCATAAGAGGTCAGGGCATATTAACAAGCCAGACTTTTCTCCCAGTCTCTGGTCGTTTCTGGCTCTGAATCTAGAGCTCTGAGAGAAGGGTGGGTCAGTTCCCCTTTTCTTGCAGCGCCATGGGCAGTGGGTATCATGGGCTGGGGGAAGCTGAGCCTCCTCAAACAGCCAGGTGGGGCCCCGCCCACACACCATCTCTAGTCCCCCTCCTGCTTCCTGCTCTATTGGCAGCTGGCTCTTCCCCTGTGCCATGCCATCAGACCCTAAGTTGGCACTGGTGCCACACTGCCAGGCCTCCTGGGGCTGGAGGATCTAGCCTAGGGCAGCCCAGAACCCCCAGTCTGTGCTGGTGGCAGACTGGGGGTGCTGGGCTAGGGCTAGTGGCCACCAAAGGGGCAGGGCCTTGGGCGGAAGGGGCGGGTCAGGGTGCTAGCCTCCCCAACCCAGCAGTTCACCCACCGCCCATGCCTAGTGCTAACCGGATGGGCTGGTCTCTCTATTCTGAGAGAGGAAAGACCAAAGAGAAGGGCCTAGGAAGTTTTATCTCTTTACCTAAAGGACATTCCATAGTAATGAAAGAATGAGTCCACGTGAGACTGTCTGAGCCATTCCAGCAACAAGGTGTGGGAAGGACCAGCCTCTTTCTGCATGAGCATGCTGGGAAAGGAGAATCTTGCTCTTAGAGGACTCACAATGAAGGCAGCACTTAGCAGAGAGGTGTTGTCTATAGGACTGTGAATGACCCTTAGGAGGTGAAACCTACGAGTGCAGAGGGGCTCACCTGTTTGTTTGAGCATTTTCAACTTTGGTAATGATTACGTTAAAGAAACTCTTGGGATTTCTATCACTTTTAGCTTTCGGGATCTAGACTGGGTGTTAGTCTTTGTTATATCTTATGACGTCACGAACACCATGGCCTCAAGAAACATCTTGCCATCTCTGTCCTCGTTCATTTCATCCCTTCTGTGGGGCAGCGGGACACTCTGTTGAAGGCGATGCTACATTGGTAAGGCTTCGGATTTCTGGTTTAAACTGATAAACACCAACAAAACACACTTGCTACCAAAAAAAATCAGTGTTTATCCGATAAAACACCGGAAAACGATGGAACTAGATACTCAGTTTGTGTTGACTTCATCCTTTTCCCAATGCTTTGTTAATATAGGTGGTGGCCCTCCTCCCTGGCTTGTAGAGCAGTAACACGGACTATAAGGGTGTGATTTCTAAAGCATGCTAATATGTTTCACATTAATTGGTCTCTGTAGACCCTATTAAAGGTTCCCTAGTGAGCTTTAATGTGTTTCAAACAGCACTACATTACAGCACACTAGGGAACAAACACACTAAACGCTAAACCGAGGGTTCAATAACAAGGATGCAAAGCTTAAACTAACATGGGATTCACTTTTAATACAGATAATAGAAATGAAGGTCAATTCTATTTAGATAAGAATTTTGGGTAGTTCTCCTATCATCTTTCCATTACTTTATCAAAAAAAGATCACCCAACCCCTCCGATCTTGGACATCTACATGGAACTCAAAAATTCATAACAATAAACCCCCAAAATGAAACTGATAACCAATGCACAGGGCTTTTGGTTTTTTGGGGGGATTATGTAAGTCATGCTCGCCCGATGCAGTGCTCTGTTGCCCTCTGGTGGTACCTGGGCCACCTTAAGATTGTTGACCCTGTTTCTAACTTGGCTAAGAGAGCTGTCTTTTAACATAGACAGTAGAAGCTTATGTATTAAGATCTAGAGTCCTGGGAACAATCCATCCAGGGGTGCTGACCTAACAGTTATAACAGAGGGAGCCCACAGCATGCATAAGTAACTGCTCTGAACACACCATCTCATTTCACTGAGAGCTCTCGGGTGTCAATTGTCAATTCCCTCCAGCTCGCTCGGAGCTGGCGACCTGGAAATGCATCACCCTGCAACTCATTAACGGCCTCCTAAGACATCCACTCCTGTATTATTGCAGTTTGTACCCGTGTATACTGTACTGTTCACTGACCTCAAAGGCTCTACCAGCAATGCCAGTAAGAGGGGTCGGAGGTCAAGCCAGCCAGTATATAATACAGCAGTATGTGGATATGAGCCAAGGACATTGTATCAAAATCTCCTTCTTATAAGGTGTGCCAGGGACCTTTCCTGCCCACCCTCAGCTGGGAGGACTCCAGCTTTTTAAAGGTTTCTTCAGGATGATCCATGCATGCCAAGCTGCCTGGAATTTTATTGATCTGCTGTAGAAGAAAGCATAGAAGGCTGAGATAAGAACATAAGAAAGGCTGTACTGGGTCAGACCAAAGGTCCATCTAGCCCAGTATCCTGTCAACCGACAGTGGCCAATGCCAGGTGCCCCAGAGTGAGTGAATCTAACAGGTAAAGATCAAGTGATTCCCTCTCCTGCCATCCATCACCCCCCTCTGACAAACAGAGGCTAGGGACACCATTCCTTACCCAGCCTGGCTAATAGCCATTAATGGACTTAACCTCCATGAATTTATCCAGTTCTCTTTTAAACCCTGTTATAGTCCTAGCCTTCACAGCCTCCTCAGGCAAGGAGTTCCACAGGTTGGCTGTGCGCTGTGTGAAGAAGAACTTCCTTTTATTTGCTTTAAACCTGCTGCCCACTAATTTCAATGGGTGGCCCCTAGTTCTTCTATTATGGGAATAAGTAAATAACTTTTCCTTATTCACTTTCTCCACCCCACTCATAATTTTATGTACTTCTATCATATCCCCCCTTAGTCTCCTCTTTTCCAAGCTAAAAAGTCCTAGCCTCTTTAATCTCTCCTCATATGGGACCCATTCCAACCCCCTAATCATTTTAGTTGCCCTTCTCTGAACCTTTTCTAATGCCAGTATATCCTTTTTGAGATGAGGAGACCACATTTGTACACAGTATTCAAGATGTGGGCGCACCATGGATTTGTATAAGGGCAATAAGATATTCTCCGTCTTATTTTCTAGCCCTTTGTTAATGATTCCTAACATCCTGTTTGCTTTTTTGATTGCCGCTGCACACTGCATGGACATCTTCAGAAAACTATCCACAGTGACTCCAAGATCTTTTTCCTGATTAGTTGTAGCTAAATTAGCCCCCATCATATTGTACGTATAGTTGGGGTTATTTTTTCCAAAGTGCATTACTTTACATTCATCCACATTAAATTTCATTTGCCATTTTGTTGCCCAATCACTTAGTTTTGTCAGATCTTTTTGAAGTTCTTCACAGTCTGCTTGGGTCTTAACTATTTTGAGCAGTTTAGTATCATCTGCAAACTTTGCCACCTCACTGTTTACCCCTTCCTCCAAATCATTGATGAATAAGTTGAATAGGATTGGTCCTAGGACTGACCCTTGGGGAACACCACTAGTTACCCCTCTCCATTCTGAAAATTTACCATTTATTCCTACCCTTTGTTCCCTGTCTTTTAACCAGTTCTCAGCCCATGAAAGGATCTTCCCTCTTATCCCATGACAACTTAATTTACTTAAGAGCCTTTGGTGAGGGACCTTGTCAAAGGCTTTCTGGAAATCTAAGTACACTATGTCCACTGGATCCCCCTTGTTCACATGTTTGTTGACCCCTTCAAAGAACTCTAATAGATTAGTAAGACATGACTTCCCTTTACAGAAACCATGCTGACTTTTGCCCAACAATTTATGTTCTCCTATGTTCCTGACAATTTTATTCTTTACTATTGTTTCAACTAATTGGCTGGTACGGACGTTAGACTTACCGGTCTGTAGTTGCCGGGATCACCTCTAGAGCCCTTTTTAAATATTGGCATTACATTAGCTATCTTCCAGTCATTGGGTACAGAAGTCGATTTAAAGGACAGGTTACAAACCCTAGTTAATAGTTCCGCAATTTCACATTTGATTTTTTTCAGAACTCTTGGGTGAATGCCATCTGGTCCCGGTGACTTGTTACAGTTAAGTTTATCAATTAGTTCCAAAACCGCTTCTAGTGACACTTCAATCTGTGACAATTCCTAAGATTCGTCACCTACAAAAGACGGCTCAGGTTTGGGAATCTCCCTAACGTCCTCAGCCGTGAAGACCGAAGCAAAGAATTCATTTAGTTTCTCTGCAATGACTTTATCATCTTTAAGGGTTCCTTTTGTATCTCTATCATCCAGGAGCCCCACTGGTTGTTTAGCAGGATTCCTGTTTCTGACGTATTTAAAAAACATTTTATTATTACCTTTTGAGTTTCTGGCTAGCTGTTCTTCAAATTCCATTTTGGCTTTTCTTATTACATTTTTACACTTAATCTGGCAGTGTTTATGCTCCTCTCTAGTTACCCCAGTAGGATTTGACTTCCACTTTTTAAAAGATGCCTTTTTATCCCTCATTGCTCCTTTTACATGGTTTTTAAGCCATGGTGGCTCTTTTTTAGTTCTTTGACTTTGTTTTTTAATTTGGGGTATACATTTAAGTTGGGCCTCTATTATGGTGTCTTTGAAAAGTGTCCATGCAGCTTGCAGGGATTTCACTTTAGTCACTTTACTTATTAATTTCCGTTTAACTAACCTCCTCATTTTTGCATAGTTCCCCTTCCTGAAATTAAATGCCACAGCGCTGGGCTGCTACGGCTTTGTTCCCAGTACGGGAATGTTAAATGTTATTATATTATGATCACTATTCCCAAGTGGTCCTGTTATAGTTACCTCTTGGACCAGCTCTTGCGCTCCATTCAGGACTAAATTGAGAGTTGCCTCTCCCCTTGTAGGTTCCTGTACCAGCTGCTTCAAGAAGCAGTCATTTATAGTATCGAGGAATTTGGTCTCTGCATTTTGTCCTGAGGTGACATGTACCCAGTCAATATGGGGATAATTGAAATCCCCCATTATTATTGTGTTCTTTATTTTGATAGCCTCTCTAATCTCCCTTAGCATTTCATCATCACTATCACTGTCTTGGTCAGGTGGTCAATAATAAATCCTTACTGTTATATTCTTATTAGAGCATGGAATTACTATCCAGAGAGATTCTATGGAACATGTGGATTCATTTAAGATTTTAACTTCATTTGATTCTCCATTTTCTTTCAAATATAGTGCCATCCCTCACCCCCCGCACGACCTTCTGATATATTTTGTACCCTGGAATGATTGTGTCCCATTGATTGTCCTCACTCCACCATGTTTCCGTGATGCCTATTATGTCAATATTCTCCTTTAACATGAGGCACTCTAGTTCATCCATCTTATTATTTAGACTTCTAGCATTAGTGTACAAGCACTTAAAAAACTGGTCACTGTTTATTTGTCTGCCCTTTTCTGATGTGTCACATTCTTTATGTGAAAGTTTGTCATTTAATCTGGCCTCTCCTTTATTCTTTACCATCCTCTCCTTCTGACTAAAACCTAGAGAATCTCTATCAGTAGACCCTCCTGTAAGAGAAGTCTCTATCCGATCCACGTGCTTCTCTGCAGCAATTGGCTTTCCCCCATCTCTTAGTTTAAAAACTGCTCTGCAACCTTTTTAATGTTAAGTGCCAGCAGTCTGGTTCCACTTTGGTTTAGGTGGAGTTCATCCTTCCTGTATAGGCTCCCGCTATCCCAAAAGTTTCCCCAGTTCCTAATAAATCTAAACCTCTCCTCTCTACATCATCGTCTCATCCACGCATTGAGACTCTGAAGCTCTGCCTGCGTAGCTGGCCCTGCGCGTGGAACTGGAAGTATTTCTGAGAATGCCACCATAGAGGTCCTGGATTTCAATCTCTTTCCTAGCAGCCTAAATTTGGCCTCCAGGACATCTCTGCTGCCCTTCCCTATATCATTGGTACCTACATGTACCACAACCACCGGCTCCTCCCCAGCACTACTCATAAGTCTATCTAGATGCCTCAAGAGATCTGCAACCTTCGCACCAGGCAGGCAAGTCACCATATGGTTCTCCCGGTCATCACAAACCCAGCTATCTATGTTTCTAATGATCAAATCTCCTATTACTAACAACTGCCTTTTCCTAATGACTGGAGTTCCCTCCCCCGGAGAGGTTACCTCAGTGCGAAAGGATACCCCAACAGCACCCGGAAGGAGGGTCCCAACTATGGGAAGGTTTCCCTCTGCTCTCATTGACTGCTCTCCTTCCCTGAGCCTTTCCTCCTCCTCAACAGCACAGGTGCTGTCTAAGTGGAGGTGGGACTAGTCTACAGTGTCCCTGAAAGCCTCATCAATATACTTCTCTACCTTCCTTTGCTCCTCCAGTTCTGCCACCCTGGCCTCCAAAGCCCGTACACGGTCTCTGAGGGCCAGGAGCTCCTCGCACCGAATGCACACATACACCACCTGCCCATAGGGCAGGTAATCATACATGCTACATTGAATGCAATAAACTGGATAGCCCCCACTCTGCTGCTGGGCTTCTGCCTGCATTATCTTTTACGGCTACCTAGGCTAACAACAAGGTTTAGTTTAGATCAAGAAGTTTGAATTATAGCTCAAGTTAAAGGATTTACAGACCACAATTATACCTCACCCCCTTCACACTCCCCTTCGAAACTCCCTCTCAAAACTCCCTGTTAGCAGCCCCTGTTCGCAAGCTCCCTGGTCACTTGCTCACTGCTTTATATAGCCCTGGCCTTCCTGATTAGCCCCGCCCCCTGATTAGGGCTCAGCCACTGATCAGAGGCTTAAGGATCAGCCAATGACCAGAGGCTTCTAGATGTCACAGCTTCCAACTGCCAGCCACAGTACACGGTCCTTCAAACAAACACACAAACAAACAGACAGACAACCAAACACAAGCTCAGCACACAGCAAGTACCCCCAAACACACACACACTA
This sequence comes from Dermatemys mawii, assembly GCA_007922305.1. Lineage (NCBI taxonomy): Eukaryota > Metazoa > Chordata > Testudines > Dermatemydidae > Dermatemys > Dermatemys mawii. The sequence goes on from ML677507.1 coordinate 2,372,152, forward strand.
CAGACAGCCATTTACCCCAAGGGTCCTGTAGTTGCTCCTCCTTCACCTGGAGAACTCCCTCTCGAAACTCCCTGTTAGCAGCCTCTGTGAAGCACTTGAATTTGTGGTTCCTGGGAATCGGGGCATTGAGACTTGAAGCTGAGCTAGCCTCTCTGGTATTAAAAAGTGATCTTCATGTTTCGTATGAATTTCAGTGAAAAATGTCTGTCCTGGCTGATTGCCTTGTATACGTCTCTTTGTGAACAGAGATATCCTTTCTCTTTATCCACATACACGTACGAAGGATCCTTCACTTACAAACGATCACTCCAACAGGGAAGTCTGCAGAACCCCCAGATCCCTGGTCACTGGATCCTTTTTCCCAATCTCACAAAAGCTTTCAAGCCTGCTACTAGCGCAGATCCAATCTGCGGTGACATTTCAAACCCCTTTAAGAGCATTAGACAGTGTGCTAACATTTATCCACTCCGCGATGACTCTTAAACTCCTGTTACATTCAAATCCTCAGCGTTCACTGGTGCTTGATTGCAATGGTGATTAATTTTAAAGTCAACATATTTATCCAAAATACAACATCGTTAAAAAGACCAGGCATAAAATTGCATATTTACAAATATCATAACTGGATGTGATTCAGATAAACAGCAGCCCTCTAATTGTACCTTATTTGAGAATATGCATATGAGCTAGTGTCCTTGCCAGCTCTATATTTTCCCACCAGTAGATGGCTCTAGCAATTTTCCCATTTTTGCCACAATACTTTGTTTCCATATGAGACCTCCTTCTGATTTACAAATGGTTGAATTGCAGGATTTAGAGTGGTGATCCTCCCCTCCCCCCATATCACTCTAACAGTTGGTTTCCTAAAGCCCCAATGCCACCGTACTGACCTACCACCATTGTGAAAGCAAAATGAATTTATGGTTTTCATTTCCATACTAATGGGAGAAAGTTCACTATGAAAAAGCCAATGGATCCCAGGATCAGATGTTTTCAAATTATTTTAGCTGTTATTCTGTCCTCTGTATGGGAATAGAAAAGACACACTCCTTTAATTATGTTTTTTTCACCCTCCAAACTGTCGGTCTGATCGCATTAGCAGTAGGACTATAAAAAGTCTGAAGAAGTTTCTCTGTTGATTTTGGGTACCCAGGGACCTTGAGAATGGTTTAGCCTTCCTTGTGGTATCTCAGTAGCGGTTCTCCTTTTCTACAGAGTCCCCTTCTGGTTACAAGCACGTGCCAAAAAAGGAAGCCGGTCTCTTAACACAGAGTCGGGTCAGCTTCTCTTTGCATTTGCGAGGATGCCAGCCTCGACAATTAGAGCAAGAAGCTGGCCAATGGACGTTATCCCAAACATTCCCCTAATCTGAGAATGGCACATTCTAGGGCAAGCCACTTTGGCTCCTGTTTCTAAAGGGATTTAGAGGCTTAGACAGACAGATAGGCACCATGATATTTTCAAAGGCACAGCTCAAGTGCTGCCTAACAACTGTAAGTGCCCAACTCCCCCCGGCACCTATGTTTCTGCCGCTCAACGTTCTCAAAGCCCCCTACATGCTGCCCCCACTCCACGGCTAACGAGCTGCTCATGGTCCTGACTCACGCCAAAACCCAGGAAGTGGGATTCTCAAACCAGGCTGGGAGATGCCCAGCAGGGCCCAGTCCTGTAAGCATGTTGTGAATAGGCCGAACACCCAACACCTGTCACCCCACACAGCAGGAGGGCTGAAAGTGTGGGGTGTGTGATGGGGCGGTTAGCACAGCCTGCACACAAAAGAGACCAACAGGCATAGGGTGAGTATGAGAGAGGTATCCAGTGTGAGCAGGAGATATAAAGAGAGAGGGATTATATTTGCTACCCTAGCAGCAGATCTGGATACCTCCTGGAGAAGGTTTATGGCCACGGGACGGGAAGCACATATCCATAGCCTGTCAGCCAGGTCAGCTGCTTAGATGTCTAAGCCCCTCTCCTCTCCTCAGTATGTCACTCCCATCTATCTTAGGCAGTCTGCTGCTCAGCTGGCCAGCTCCTCACAATCCCTTTCTGGCCACCACAGAGCTGCCTAACTTGGGGCTTGGAAAATGTCACTAGGCGGAGGGCAGCGCTTCAGTCTTTCCATGTCTCCATGACTCAGTTCCTCATGTGTAAAACAGAGAGAGCACTTCTCCACTAGGGAGCGGCATTGCGATGATAAACCAACAGGACCAGAGAGGTGTCTGGGAAGGTGATTGTTCCCTGTTCATTGTCTCCTTACTACTTGCTGAAGAAGACTCCGTAGCATGTGAGATCAGGTAAGGGCATTGCCCTGGAAGAGACCACTGGACAGAACCAATGGATCGAATTAGAGGGCAAGAGAGATTTCCTTCCTAATGAGTTGGCAGTGTCTTCTCCATCCATTAGCTACAGCCTCAGGTAAACATCGGCAACTTGCATCAACCACACAGTGGTGATGGGGACACTTGCTCCATTGTGAAAAGGGAGACCAGGTCACCTGTAACAAGTTATAATTGGAAACCACAAGAATGAATAAGTTCCAGAGTCTGTGGCAACGACTCAAAACACATCTCAGCATCGTCAGCATGGCTAATTCCAGCCACACAAACGTGGCAGCTAATTAAGAGCCGGCTTTGACAGCAGTGTTCTTACTCTGCGGTTGCGTGCCTTTAACAATTCCGGCATTTCCGCTTGCTAACACCGAGCTAATTAACATGCCGGTGAAAGCACCTGGGCTTTGACATGGGAACTGGCGGAAGGCACAGGAATTAAGCTGCTGCAATTAATTATGTTTGCCTCTCGGAGCCAAGCGCCAGTGCCTTGGGATTTCCTGGCTGTCTCCATTCCCTTTGTTCATCTCCCTCCCTGGTGATCATGCAACACTTGTAGAAATTAATTTGGTGGCAATTGATTAAAGTTGGACATTTCTCGCTTGTGGAAGGGGCTGGTTCTGAGGTCTCAATGACAGAAAAGAAACCTACCCATACCTTCCTGCCCTCTCCTTCCTGAGCATGGGATTTTGGGAGGCTGATTAAAGAGGGAAACATGGTATGTAACATGGAAGAAAGGAGGCAACCAGAAAGGAAGCAAGCGAAAGTCAAGAGGATGAAAGATGTGTTCCCCTGCAACACCAGCTAAATATAACCAGTTTTTCATGAGATTACCAGGCTGGTCTGTCTGAGACTGAAGGAAGTTGCAAGATCCTGGTAGAAGTCAGACTGGGCCTTCCGGGCCTGTTCCAAAGCCAATTAAAGTCAATGGCAGACTTCTCCATTGGGTTTTGGATCAGGCCCAATGTGAAATGCCTGAGGCCGTAATGGCGTAAATGTAACACACTATGTGTATGTACATATAGGGCTGGTCTACAGTAGTGGGAGGGATTGACCGAAGATACGCAACTTTAGCTACGTGAATAACGTAGGTGAAGTCAGCATATCTTTGGCCGACTTCAGTTATGTGCATAACGTAGCTGAAGTCAGCTTATCTTTGGCCGACTTACCTGCTGTCCTCATGCCTGCAGCAGTCGGCGGTACGCTCCTCCGTCAACTCCAGCTTGCGCCTCTTGGCAAGCTGGAGTTCCGGAGTCGACAGTGGCACTGCTGGAGATCGATTTATCATGTCTTAATGAAATGCGATAAATCGATCGCCAAAAGATAGATTGCTACCCGCCAGTCCAGTGGGTAGTGAAGACATACCCATAGATACTATGGCTGGCCGTGGGGGCTGACCGATGACCTTCAGCACCCAAAGCACAAATCACTCAAACATAAGGGAGTCTCCTGTAGGTGCAAGGGTAGGTGTAGTTGTTGAGGCCAACCACTAGAAGGAGACATGTTCAGACACATTGAGCCAGCGTCTAAACCAGAGGTATTCTGTGAGGGGTGCGAGAAGCTTTAGGAGAGGGGAAAAAACCCTTACTGTGCACATTTTACCCACAGCAATGAAACCTAGCCAAGCTGATTCCTCCAGACCTACAGGTCCTCAGATGGTGCTGTGCATTTGACACTAGATGGCGCTCTGCAGTTGGACGGATTTCTGTTAACTTGCTCAACATTATACAAAGTTGTTGCCGTCTGCACGTTAATCCATTTGCTACGCTGTGATGTGCACATTTAATTGTAAGGATCGACCAACCGCAATCACAGTTTTGCTTTTGCTCTTATTACAATGGATCATTTTCTCTGTTTGAATCAATGCCTCACTGTTTTAATATTTAGTGAGCGTCGCTTGCTGATTTTATTTTTATCGGTATGGGTACTTGTATAGTGTGTAGGTGCGCATAGACTAGTAGAGACACAAAGAAAGCAGGGGTGATCAAATAAGTTTCAGACCCATTGTTCTAAACACTCCCAATGTTGATTTCTGGTGTTGCTATTGCCCCCTTGGCCATTTCTGGTGTTTCAGCTGTTTAGAAGAGACCTCAAACATCAAGATCCTGCCTGCTCATTGAAGGACAGTGTTAAGAGCTGGCCTCTCCTTTTGGTCCTGCAGTTTATGGGTAGACATAACTACAGGCACTCTGCTTTGGTCATCCCTAGCATCCAAATCCCGTTGAAGATAAGAGTGCCTAAAATCAGGGTCAACCTTTGCAAAGCTTGGAGCCTATGATTAGTTTTTTAAATCCATACTTAGGCACCCAAATGGCCTTGTTTTGAGAGATGCCAGTATCAGCTGCTCCCAGCAATGTCAGGTCCACCTGTTGGTATGAGAAGGAAAATCCCCTTCCATGGCTCACTTGGTCCTATGTCTCTCCACTGAGACTCCTAACCAGCTGCCTTGAGTGTCGGGGGTGGTGGTGGGCTTGGTAATGGGGATCCTTTTTCCATTGCAAACATGGATGAGACCATCAACTCACTTTGCAAAGGGTGGAGAGCTAACCTCTGTTGCCGGAAAGGTGCAATGACATGAAGCTCCTCTCCAGCCAAAGTAGCACCTGCCACAGAACTTGGGAATAAACTGACCACCCTAGCTCTGGAGTTTAAAGGGGCATCGTTATCGAAATCCAGTAACATGACACACATGCGTTAAAGGAGGCAGCCGTGGTGTCCAGAGGCTGAATGCAGCTGCCTGTTCCATGTTTGCAATGCCAGCTGAAAATAATCGGACTGCAGAGGTGTAAATGAGAGCCGAATTTGGCTCTGTGTGTCTGAGTGGGCTCAGCTACTGCAGGGATGGTGGCTTTATAAAGAGACAGATTAGAGTAACTAAAACGAGAGGCTTCATATCTGCTGGACCTCAGGGACTAAATCCCATGAAGGAACAAAATGAGCAGTGCTAATACCCCTGGATGCAATGGGAACTAAATGGGTTCTTCAAAACTCCAGGCAGATCGCAGCAGGAAGCTGGTTGAAGTTCCCTGATCTTAGCCCTGGCATAACCTGAAACAGCTCTCAGTCATACCACTGGTCTAGAGGGTCCTTACACCAGTGGAAGATCAGAGTAGTAGAGCTCTGCTTTTGCCACACCTCTTCCTTTGCATCAGCCTGGCCCATGACATGCCCCTCCCTACTTTGACACGTCCCCCACTTTAAAGGAGGCCTCCACTGTGCTTCAGGAATTATCTGCTGATTGTTTTCATCCAGGATCTCTCCTGAAAGTTATACCTGTAAGTAGTAATAATACTTGGTAGTTTTTATATAGTGCCTCTGATCTGCACATCGCAAGGAGGCTTCACTCAGATGGGGACGTTTTCTCATCCCTGCTTTACAGATGACAGCTTGGGCTGGGTACAGTAAAACTGACAAATGGGGAAGACAATTTATGGCAGGGCACTGGTGGGAGGAAACACGTGAAATATTAAAGGCTGAAATTACAGAAGGGAGCCAGTTCCGACATCAAAGCTCCTCATAGTCTAATAAAACATTGGAAATTTTTCATTCCAGAGTGGTGGTTAAGATCTAAAATGAGAGAGAGAGCATATCAAAGAGTTGAACAGGGAAAACAGGGAGTGTGGCAGCTCCGTGAGGAATTTCAAACAACTGGTTCATCTCTCTTTAACATCATTATATCTCCCTATTCCTTAATATCGGTTCCTTTCATCCTGCAGGCTCACTAATCTAAAGTCCTTTTAGCACTTTCCCAGAGTACCATCTGTTTGCATAGTAATTTCCTCTAAGTCCTTACAGGACTGCAATAATCCCTTCACGTTAACACTGATTTCAAACATCCTCACCAACAAAGCAATGACCGTAGGGGGAAAAACATGTATTTTCAAACAGCAGCTACTGGCAATCATGGCAGGAAATAACCACCGAGAAAGGATGAGCATCAAATATCTCATCAGGGCAGTGGTCGGTGCACTGGTACAGTCCCACTAAACACAGCAAGAGGGGTTTGATTCATAGCATAGACATAAATGAAAATAACTCAGTCCCCCACAAATGTCACCCTGCAGATGAAAAATCCAAACAATAGGAAGGGATTGGAAGCAGAGGCATATGTGTCGCTGAATACCTTGTGCTGGATCCTTGCTCTGAGGAAGAGGTCCTGGGACCCAAGGTTTCTCCTTGAAGGCACCGTTCGTGCAAATGCTTTTGTGCTGGAGAGTTCCAATGCAAACAACAGTGGGTCGTGGTGATGATTAGAGCTGGGGGGAAATTTTCACATGAAACTTTTTTTTGGTGAAAAATGCAGATTTGGCAATGCCGAAATGCTTCGCGAATCCATGTCCAATCCAGTGGACAGTTCTAGTTGGGAAAAAAGCATTAAAAAATCCTGATTTTTTTTTCAAACGGTTTCATTTCAACATTTTTGATGTGGAAAGGAGTGGTTACTTACCTGTGTGGTAACTGGAGTCCTTCAAGGTGTTATGCCCCTATGAGTGCTCAGTGTTGTGTGCGCGTGAGCCCATTTACCTCTAATTGGAGATTTTTCTTCAGTATCATCGGCGGGTCCATGCCTGTGCCCTACGCACCCTTGTGCTTCAGACTATTACACAAAGTGGGGTGGAACTACCATTGTTCCATTTCCTTCTCAACTCCAATATCTGAAGGCAAGAACTCCAAAGCAGAGGGAAAAGGTAGGAGCAACCCATAGGGACAAAACAGCTCAAGGAACTCCAGTTACTGTACAGGTGAGTTCCTGCTCCTCCTCCTTTGAGTGCATGTCGCAATGGCTGCTCCACACTGGGTGGTTACCAAGCAGTAACTCAACACAAAACAAGGTGCTGAGAAGATGAATCTGTATCAGTGCATACAACGGCCTCACCAAAGGCTGTGTTGGATGTGAAAGTGTAGAGGAGGGCATAGTGCTGAGTGAATGTATGCACTGATGACCAGGTAGCAGCTTTGCAAATGGGCAAGTCAGTGCTGGTGGATGCATTGGTACGAGAATGGCACCCCTCTACAAATTTCAGGAGGGGGAATCTGCCTCCTCTGTCATGTGGAGAGCATCATGGGAGAGGGATGAAGTCAATGCCAGCGATCCAGGGCAGTACTCCTCCAGCTGAGGCAGGTTAAGTGATACTGGAGACAGTACAGATGAGCAATCTGATTGCTCCTGATGTCCATGGTTCACATGGTCGCCATGGACCTTAAAGGGTGCCAAAGTTTAGGCTGGTGGCTTCTTTGAGTCCCTATGTCCAGAAGGCTCTGCAGATACCGAGGATGGTGTCAAACACAGCTGCTTGCCTCGAGACTTCTCTTCAGATGGAATGGTGGAAGGTCTCTGCGGTGGTACTGTACCCTGGGTGCTGGAAGAAGCAGGAGTCTCAGTCATACCTGGAACAGGATGTGAGATCTCCTTTGGGGACATCTCTCTTGATGCTTCATATCCATCTCAGGGGGCTGGGGTCTCTCTCTTTTTTTGGAGTGTGTGAAGACCTCTGCAAATGTCCCCTTTTCTTTGCTTTCTGGAGTTGGAGCTAAATTCATAGTGGCCACTGGTACACTCTGTGAGACTGAGGCCACTGTATGGGAGGGCAAGGAGGGATATTGCCCCCTGCAGATCTCAGACTTGCTCCATGAGAAGGAGCTTCAGACAATGTTCCCTCAGCTTGTGAGACCTGCTTTTAAACCCAGTGCAGACCTTGCACTCAGGCTGTGGACTCTCAGAGGCCACAGACGTGGCTGGAATGCCTGTTGCTAAGGGGCAAAGACCTGTGGTAGGTTTGGCAAGGTTTAAAGCCCAGGATTTGGGGGGCATAACTTGCCGAGGAAATACCACGGCTGAGGGAGAAAGGCCAAGAGTTGGAGACCTTAGCCATGGCCAGCAAAGAGTGGGGATGAGGGAAATGATCCAAAGACACACAAAAACGGAAAACTAGCACCAAGTTGGAAAAAAAACCTAAAAAAAAAAAAAAAGGTAAACTAAAGACCAAAGCTAGGACAGATGTCGGGTAAGTAGCTGACACCTCAGTCTTTGTCTCTAATTGCAGGGGTTAAAAAGGAACTGGAGTGGTAGGGGGTTCACCCCACAGCCATGGATACCCTTGGTCCAGAACACAAGCTTTGTAGGGGGCAGGCATGGAAAAAAATCTTCTGTCAACCATGCATAGACGTATGACATTTTGGGGATCCACCCAGACCAGTAAGGGGTTCTGTCACCACCTGCCTTGTAACTTTTGGGGCCCAAACACTGTGCTGCTATGGCTCACCTGACACTCCCAGCCAGCCCACAAACATAGAGGTCTCACCCTGGCTTCCACCAGCCCAGTTACTCTTTGCAAGGAGACCCCAAAAGTCATTCCGGTCCTGAGTCTCCACAAATCCATCTTTCCTGAGTTCTCAGCTACCAGAGACGTGGACTTTTCCCCTCCGGTTCATCACTCCCGCATCAGTGAAACCTGCCCCCAGATATCAGTTCACTTTGGTGCACACACTCCACAGAGTTTGCACAACAGAGGCCTGCTTGGGGTATAAATCAACAAAAATAGTTTATTTAATAGAAAAATCACAGACTCAAAGATGAAATAGTGAGGAAAAGCAAACATGTGAGGTACATAGAAAATAAACACAAACCACTTCAGACTTTGCACTTCTATAGTAGATGAATTCCCTATTCCAATACATGTTATCCATAGCCTCTGAACAGTGTCTCAGTGTACCTCCTTCCACAGACAGGATCCAGCATTTCATGGACAGCTGCCTGCTTAGAGACTGCCCCTCAGTTTATGGATACAGTAAAACCGGCCAAGAGTGACCACTCCTGGGCGTTAGCAAAAGTGGTTGCTTGTAAGAGGTGGTCTCTCCTCAGAGATTTGCAAATGGGAGAGCAGCAGGAGCTGCTGACTGGGCACCCAGCTCTGAAGGCAGCACCGCCCCCAGCAGCAGCAAAGAAGTAAGGGTGGCAATACCATACCATGCCACCCTGACTTCTGAGCAGCGGTTGGTGGCAGTACTGCCGTCAGAGCAGGGTATCTGGCCAGCAGCCACTGCTTCTGCTCTGCCTTTAAAGCCGGATGGCCAGAGAGCGGCATCTGTTGGATGGGCATCCAACTCTGAAGGCAGCGCCGCTGCCAGCAGCGGCACAGACCTAAGGAAGATTGGTTTCTCCTACAGGTTTGTTTTTATGGACGGGAGTAAGAAAATGTGGTCACTAGTTGCAGATGACAGGTTGTCGCTTTTCAGCTTCCTCACACTTAAATTATAGAGAAAAATTTCTGAGGCCTCGGCAAATTGTTGCTTATAACAGGTGGCCTTTCGCCAGAGGTGGTCGCTAAGGCAGGTTTTAGTGTACAGTCTCCTCCCCTTTTAACAGGGTTTTCATTTTTTTTTCTCAGACTATGATAATTCATGGTTATTTGACTTGGTAGCCAGGACATCTCAGTGTCTTCCCACTAAATGGTTCGTCATTTGTCTTTTGGTGGATTGCGGCATGGAGGAAGATGGAGGAAGTCCTTGTGAGGAGCTGCTAAATAGGTGGATGAGGCCAACATCACTGATGGGGTGGAGGGAGCAGTGGAAAATGAGGTGGGCAGGGGAGATGTTGAGGCCTCCAGGGGGTTGGACAAGGTGGTGACAAGAAGTTTGAATGTGATGTGGTGAAGAGAGGGGAGTCAGTGGAAGGACTTGAAGAGAGAGAAGATGCCATTAGTGTGGCAGGTGGCTCAGTGATCCCGATGGAGTTGACCCTTTAGATCAAGTGGTACGGGGGTTATGCTTTTGGTGGTGGGGACTTGGTTTCTATAACTGCTGACTACCACTGTGTCTGCATGACAGAGAGTGTTGGGTCCCTATATGGTGCCTGCCAAGCTGGGCTCACAGGCTCATATCTTCAGAAGCCCACATTAATTTTGGCCATGCGGGTTTTAGGCTCCCAACCTCAGACAAAGGTACCTTTGAGCAACTAAACTCTACTGCTCCAAACAGAAAATGGACTATAGCATGGCTGAAGCCCGTGGGACTACTTTTGCAGCATCAGTTTCAGATGGGCACCAAAAAATGAGTCACCAAAAGCTGGAAGCACTTCTGAAAATTTAGACCACAATATTTTGACTTAGAACGAGTAGATTCCACTATGTCTAGGTCAGGTCATCTCTACTCCTCATTGTGCAGATGGTTACATGTTGTTACCTGTTCTAGCAGCTAGGTGTGCAGTTAAATGACCTGGGTTCTAGTTCTGCTTCTGCTAGAAGTTTGCTGCTTAACCTTCAGAAACCTCTTCACCCCCTACCTCAGTTTCCCCATCGGTAGAAATGCAGAGAGTGTGGCACAGACATGAAGTGTTTTAAGATCTGTGGGGAATAAGAGCAAGGCATTATTTTAGAAATCACTTTCATCACACAGTAGCAACTACAATAAAGAATGTCCAATCTGCTCTGGTTTATTGAACTCTGTTGTTCCTAGCACAGTAAGATCTTTTTCTCCAGGTCCCAAACATTTTCTGCTAGGAGAACTTTTGGTGCTAGCCTTGCAACAATGAGAAAAGATTGCACCTTGGGCATGGATTTTGGATTCCTTTTGATCTGCACTGTAAACTGTTTCCCCCATAGAAAGGTCAGAAACAAGGAACAGATTACCTTACCAAGAATGTAAGACAATGTCAGTAACTGAGTAGGTGTGCTAAGACTTTAAGACCATATTATTTAGACCTAATTCAATTAAACTTTGGTGCATTTGTTGGCAGTTTTCCACTAAGGTCATTCAGCTGAACACATATTTTAAAAATAGCTGCACAGAACCTTAGTACTTAATACATGGGAGTGTGTCAATTGCCAGAATCCAAGGTGAGTCAAAGGAAATGGCTCCTCCGGTAGATAGCGTGTCATGCCAGCAGGAAGCTGTCCCTGAAATAGATCGCCGCACATGAACTCCTCCAAAGAGCTCTAAGCAGTCTTGTTCCTACAAGTCGGTTGGCTCATTTATATCTTCCATCCACGGTTGCTGTGATGGTCCATGGAGGGGGAAGGTGGGTACAATGAGATGAGATAAATCATAAGAGCTCAGTAAGATTGAAACAGAGATTGGCCATTTATGTGGCAAAGAAGATTGTCCAGCGTTAGAAGAATTTGTGCTAAAAATCCTTTGAAAAGAAGCTAGAATTCATGTTTCAGGCTTTAAGCCAACCTCCAACTATGATGGGTTAGGATGAGACCGTCATGGGTATTAGGGATTGGTGACGCAGGCACAACGTTGATCGACTGTTTATCCATGTATATTGCAGCCTGTTAGACAGGTTATCTGTAGAGAGAGAATCCAGGACCTTGGTATCTAAAGGCACAAGTATTGACTGTGCTAAATGCCCGCCTCTATTTGTTCAGGGCCAATAGCACTCATAAGTCTCCATATATGGGTTTCAGTCATCTCCATCTCCCATTTTTTGACTCTTTATATGCTATTCATAATTTTTTCTGACATTTATTGATATAAACAGTTTCATCCACCCAGGCAGAAAGCAGAAACAATATCACATGACCAAGAGCCAGTTGTAGATGGTAGCAAATCATGAACAATCTGTAGGCTGAAATGGGTTTGCAAAAAGTATTCATGGGATGAATCCTTACTAGCAACAAAGACATTACGTGGTCTCAAAGCCTTCCAGTATATATATCTCAGACCATTACTGGCTAGCTTTGGAATTGGACTTGACCCAATATGCCAATGGAAAACTAGGCAAATGGTCAGAGAAGTTATTAAAAGTGATCAACACGAATTCAGATTCTGCCGTTAATACAAAGAGATGGATTGCTGTAGGAAACAGATTCCCTTTCAAGCTCAGTGCCACTGGTTGTTTTCATTTATGTACAGTATACAACTGGCAATGTACTTTGCATATGAACTATTGTCACCATCTGTGCATTATGCTTGTTTGATATTATTCAAATGTGCTTTTTGGAAAACTAAATAATTCAGAGCAGAGCCAGCTGTACAATCACTAAACTAACCATTAAAAGGAGATTATGAAAAAAGTTGAGATTTATGGCAGAGTAGGATAATTTTTCAAGAAAAATGACAAGAAACATAAAGACTCATTTAAAGGTAGATAGAGTGAAGCACTGAAAAATATACCATACAGAGCAATGCTGGGCAAACCTGTCTGGGGAAAATAACTGGCCGATGTGAAAAGAGTGGGAAGATGTTTTTGTGGCTATGATACTGCCCTGGAATATGAGATCTGCGTTCACTTACTGGCTTTCTGTTTGACCTACAGCATGGTATTTGAACTCTCGGTCTTTTAGTCCCATCTCAATAAAATGGAGATAGTTATCGTTCCTTTCTCTATCTCTGTTTAGACTAAAGCTCTTTGGGGCGGTTGGACAGTCTTTCACCATATGTGTGTGCAAACCATAATCTTGCTTGGGGCCTCTAGTTGTTACTGGCATCATATTTTTTCGGGGGTGGGGGAAATGCAGGACTGTCTGAAACCAGAGGTCTTATCTCCACATTCTGTGATCAAGAAGCAGACAGAAGTCAAAGGGGATGCCCTAGTATAATACCACATCCTAATTTGTACTTGAGTGACCCCCATTAACAGCTGAAGAGAATAATTGGGAAATAGGACATTTTGTTATACACTTCCAAGTTCACCTGGGATATGGTGTTAAACATAAATTGAAGAATCAGGTGTAATTATTTTGGAACCAGGGGAGGAACATGGGATGGCTGTACCTGGCTAGATTGTGGTCATGTCTATGCTTACCATAGATTGACACTACGGTGATTGATCTACTGGGGATCGATTTAGTGGGTCTAGTGAAGACTTGCTAAATTGGACACAGATTGCTCTCCCGTTGTCTCCAGTACTCCACCGGAACAAGAAGCGTATGGTAAATCGATGAGAGAGAGTGTCCCGTCAACCCAGGGCAGTGTAGACTCCGCAATAAGTCAACCTAACGTACGTTGATTCTAGCTATGGTTATTCATGTAGCCAGATTTGCGTAACTTAGGTTGACTTAGCCCCATAGTGTAGAACAGGCTTCAGAAGTGTGGGCAGCAGATAAAGATAGAAAGACACTTAGTTCCCTTATGCTGATCTCAATGCTGAGTAACAAATCATAAGTATAATGGAGGAATATGCTTCTGTTGGCAGAGGTTACTTGAGGCTTTGCTGGAGAAAAGCTCTGAGGCTGTGTGTTGTAGCCACAATTGCTAGAAGTGGGACACTGCAGATTCAAATTCCACCAGAAACTTCTTGAAATGTTGCTTTTTCTCACCTCCATACAGCACTTGGAGATCTCCGAGATGGAAAAACAGTAGGTATTATTAATGATATATTAAAAATTGATCTCTCAGGCATGCTAACATTTCCCTGCAATTAATAGACCTCCTTCTTCTTTTCTCAATGTCTCTGATACCACACGGAGTGATGCAAAATTGCATGGCAGTGTGGGCTTGGTTGGGCCCTTAAAGGTAGAACTCACTCCAATAGTTGGAAGTTGAAGCTAGACAAATTCAGACCGGAAATAAGACATAAATATTTAATGGTGAGAGTTATTAACCATTGGAACAACTTACCAAGGGTCATCGTGGATTCTCCATGATGGGCAATTTGTAAATCAAAATTGGACTTTTTCTAACAGATCTGCTCCAGGGGACATTCTCTGACTTGTGTTACACGAGAGGTCAGATTAGATCATCACAATGTTCGTTTCTGGCCTTGGAGTCTATGGATCTTTGAAGATTAGAAGGTTTCTAAACATCAGAAGAATTTGGTTCTGGAACAGCCACCCAGTAGGGGTACTGGGAGACCAGCAACCTATCTAGGCTTAAAATGGAGCTTGAGAAATTTCTAAATGGGATTACTGGATGGGGTAGCCTGTGGTAGCAGGGGCGGGACTTGATGACCCAAGAGGTCCCTTCCAGTTCTCTGCGTATATTATGCTAATAGGGTTGCCTGGAACTTCGTAGTGCCATCTCATGGATTTTTATGGGGAAAAAAGAGAGGGATTTAGTTTGATGTTTACCAAATAAAACAATGAGCTCTTGACTGGCAGAATGAGGGCTCCGAGTGGAAGCAGATGAAATTGCTGCTAAGAGACTCTGTGCTACTCCTCACGTCGGTCAAGTCATTTATATTAACTCTCAAGCTGTTCTCACATTTAGAGCCAGGGCTGCGGGTCCCCACTTACTATTATTGCTCTGCAATAAAGTGAGAGCAAATGCTCATTTGTCAATAGTGGCTTTTGTTAGTTGAAAAACTTCCGACAGCTACCATCTCACTTGCTCCCCACCCATCAGCCCACGGTTCCATGTAAACTCATAGATACAACAGCATGTGTCAGAGCTGGCCACGTACAGCAAAAATAGTTCCACATATATTGATTACAACATTGTTTTAAAAATTGGTATACGGCTCTGTTCTTGCTCACTAGAGTTTCCTTTCTACAAGCATTCCTGAGACTAAGTTTTACTACCGCAAATGTTTCAGAAAGCACAGTTGAAGCTCACACGCTCAAAGAGTTGCAGATGGCACATTTTAAATTCGCTTTCCAAGAACGTTCACGTCAGAAGCCTTATAACCAGACTCACATTCATCCAACTAGAGAATAAGAGGCACGGCAATGTCCCTCGTGTGACCCATCACAGCTAAGCAAAACAGCTCAAATAGCAAGCCACAGAGAAAACAAAATTCACAGAAATTTCAATAAATAATTTTGAACAACAAATGGAATGGGTTACCTAGGGAGGCATGCTGGTCCCCAAACGAAGCCCACTACACAAACCAAAATGTTTCGCAAGCACTAATATTGGGAGTGTTTTAATGGAATCTAGCATACATTGCCCCCCAAATTATACTTCCTTTACAAAATTCTACAGGGCAGATTAACATCAGTGGCCAGTGGGTGCCCAGTTACCCTTTGACCTCTGAAAATCATGCAATCATATAAATATAAGGCTGGTGGGGACTTAGGTAGGTCAACTAGTCCAGAAGTTCTCAACATTTTTCTTTCTGAGGCCCCCCCACGTGCTATAAAAACTCCACGGCCCACCTGTGCCACAATAACTGGTTTTCTGCATATAAAAGCCAGGGCTGGCTTTAGGAGGTAGTGAGCAGGATGATTGCCTGGGGCCCTATGCCACAGGTGTCCCAACGAAGCTATGTTGCTCAGGCCTCAGCTTCAGCCCCACATGGCGGGGCTCAGGGACCTGGGTTTCATCCCATGCAGTGGGGCTTTGGCTTTCTGCCCTGGGCCTGAGCAAGTCTAATGGTGGCCCTGGCTGGAGGTCCCCTTGAATCCTGCTCAAGGCCCCCTAGGGGGTCCCAGAGCCTGGTTGAGAACCACTGATCTAGTCCATTCCCCCATGATGAGGGACGATTAAGAACACCTAGACCACCTCTGACAGGGGTTTGTCTAACCTGTTCTTTAAAAACCCCAGTGAAGGGGGTTCTACAACCTACCTGTGAAACCTATTTCAGTGGTTACCTGTCCACATAGTTACAAAGCACCCTACCCATCCAACCCAAATTTCCCTTGCTGCAGACCAAGCCAATTACTTGTCCTACCCTGGGTGGACATGGAGAACAACTGGTCATTGTCCTCTGCATAACAACCAGACTGTTATCCAGTCCTCACTTAGCTCTCTTTGAAACATGCCCAGGTTTTTCAACCTGTCCTCGTAGGTCATGTTTTCTAAATATCTTCTAAATCTCTTCCTCTCCCATTTTAATAACTCAAACTTTAAGAAGTCTAAAAATGACCAATGAGGGGAGGAACCCAGCCAGTTCCCCACTGCTATTTAGAGCCCAGTTCAATCAATGGTCAATGGGACTGCTTTCATTGACCTCTGTTGGCACTGGATACATCCAATCATCCCCCATCATTCAGTATTGTCCCAATTGTGCCCTCTCATTTTCCTCTGTAATGGTTTGTTCCATATGCCATTGGATGATTCCATGGCTTGTTTATTAAATGTGTGTTACAGACACAGAAGTTGGGATTCCCAGAGCAGTCTACAAGATTTAGACTAGGGTGACCAGGAAGCAAGTGTGAAAGATCGGGATGGGGATGGACCTTGTTATGCTTTGCAAACATAGATGAACTAAGCTTCCTTTGAGGTAGGTATCATTATCCTTGATGGGGAAACTGAAACACACCAGGACTAAATGACTTGTGTGCCTGGTGTGACAAAGCTCTGTCCTTATCTTCGTGGATCCTGCGTTTCCTGGTGGATTTTTACTAGCTTCAGCGGCTCACTGTGACCCTCCACATAGCCCTTCTCTCTCTAGAGACAAGGTCACAGCCTATTGAGCCATTTTCATCACAAGCCAGTGAGGAGAAGCTATCCTTCCTGGCACAGTCTCTATTGTCTCCCAATCTCAGAGACTAATTAGGGGAGGCAGAAAGGGGGGAGCCCAGGCCCGCCCTCTACTCTGGGCTCCAGCCCAGGGACCCTAATAGTATCAGCTAAGATGGCTGACCTTTTATCCACAAAACACAATACAATTCCCTGGGCTACTTCCCCATAGCAGTCACTGCTTCTTCAAACTCCACTTCACCCTTACCTCAGGGCCTCGTTCCTTCTGTATGATATGTTGTCCACCACTCAGTCTCACCAACAGCATAACTTCCTTCCACAGCTCCTGACACCCACAGCCCACCTGACTAACTGGGAGGTTTTTATCTGGATTCAGCCAGTGTCTGACTGGCTTCAGGTGTCCCAATTAGGCTAGCTGTTTCTACTCCTTTCTAGAAGGTTCTTAATTGGCCCCAGGTGTCTTGATTGGCCTGGAGTAGCCTTTGTTTGGCTATCCAGGGAACAGGGACCTGCACACCCTGAGACTAATGTACCTGCCTTCCAGCACTCTCCTATATCCTTCTGGTCTGACTCCGTCACACTGGGCATTGCACAGATCCAAGGACAGCAAGTGATCTTGCACATCACATATGCTACACATGGTACTCAGTACCACTCTATGATGTGCACAAAGACACTTCCTCCTTAAACAGGCTTTACACACTTCTAGTGGCAGCCGGGCTGCATATGATCTACCAAGGTATCCCCCTTGGCTGGAACTTATACATTGCCAGTTGTGCAGAGAGCTTTTGAGTGGGTCAAGCCCGTTCCAATATGTATATGCCAGTCACCAGTCAGCAACCTTTGTCATGACACCTGATTCCCCAGTGGACATGGGTTTTAATTCAGAGATTTTTAAGGCTGGAAAGAACCACGATGATCATCTTGTCTGACCCCCTGCCTAGCACAGAATCCCAGCCAGTACCACGTGGCTGAACTAGGTAACCAGCTAAAGAGAGCCAAGCTTTCCAGCACCGTTCAATTTCTCAGCTGCCCTCGATCGGCTTGGCTTTTTTAAAATTCACTGCATGTTCCCAGTAAACAAAATGTTCTCACTGTGAATTAATCATACCAGGCCCAACCTATATCAAAACAAACAACTGTAGTGTGGAAAACCAGAGTGTCTTGCATGCTTCAGCAGGTTAGCCGGGCCGTCACGCTACAGTGTTCTCGCTTGCATAAGATTTTTATTTCAGCATGGGGAACGTCAAATAATTGGGTAAAAAGAGAGAACATAGTGTGCACTATTAAAGCCATTATAAAGGTGTGTACAGAGAGCTAGCCCAAAAATGTGGCATTACTTTGCCCAAGACCAAGAGAACATCAACAATTCTAGACCATTGGGGTTCTCTGCTTTGGATTAAACAGCCATTGATCCAACTATGAAAGAGTCTGTATGACCCATATCTCATGTATTTGATAACTGCCTTTGATGGTAATGGGGGTTCTCTGGGGGAACAAGAATCCCACTCATTCAGTGTGTGTTAGGTGTCTTAGATTCCAAGATATTTATATTGTTAAGGGGAGGGGCCCATGTTGGCCATCCAGTCTGACTTTTTTGCCAGAAGCTGGGAATGGGCAATAGGGGAGGGATCACTTGATAATTCCCTGTTCTGTTCATTCCCTCTGGGACACCTGGCATTGGCCCCTGTTGGAAAACAGGATACTGGGCTAGATAGATCGTTGTGCTAACTCGACGTGGCCGCTCTTATGACCTCTGTTGTGATAACTGGGCCTGCAAATTTATCCTGCTTGTGAACTCAATTGGGAAAAGTGAGTGATAGTTCATTAAGTGTCACAACAACCTATAACACTAAATGTTGATGGGAAAAGGTGCAAAAGGGAGACAGGCAGACTGAATTAGTCCATAACAAAAAGGCCTATTGATATAACTCAGGGACTGCTTTAAGAATATGCCTGGTAAACAAGAGTAGTGTGGGACCAGCAATCTGTTGACTACAATTGGTGTATCAGAAATTAGGCCTAATTGGTGAACAAAATAACGAGAAGATGGACTATTCCTCCTATCCCTCCCTTTTGGGATCCTTCAAATGAAACTTGGGGGGCGAGGCTAGGGGGGAATTAGAGAAGGCTGGATAGCTAAAAAATGGGAAAACTGGAAGGAGAAAGCTTCACCATCATGGCTGCAATCCCCACCATCTCTTGGAGCCAGATCTATCATAACAAGGTTGAGTTTCCATGGTCCTAATCCTGACATGTCCTAACCAGACCAGGCTAGACAGAGAGACCCAGATGACGTTGCCACTTTCACTGACGCTGACTAATTTCTAACACCATCTGGGATGTGAGACTTTGTCCTCCCCTGCCCACCTGCATTCTTTTTCTTCCCCAGTTTCCTTCTCCTCTTTCCTATCCCTCTCCTTTTGCTTTCTGTTCAATAAGCATTTGCCTTGGCCAGCCAGCAGATAAAAACAATGCCCAATGCTGGTACAAGTTTGCCAGGTCTCAGAGTGACTGATCAGACCAGACTGTGTGCTGGGTCTGACGTTTTCCAGCGGGGAGACTGCCAGTGAGAGTCAACACCAGAGTTAAGAAGCTGCATTGTGTATCCTTTCTATTCTTCTCTCTCCCCTCTTATGGGTATTTGTCTGGTGGTGTTGTCTAGAAAACGGGATCAGATTTAAACAACAGCACCAGCCAATTTCAATTAATGGCTTCTCTTTTCCCAAAACCGGACAGTTATTACCCTCTTTCGTATGAATTAAAAGACTGTCAAGTCAGGGGATTTTCTTTTTAAAATCTCTCTCCAGTTAAAGGGAAAGGGGAAAAGAGACATTGTTTAAATGGAAGCCTAACTTAATACTTTGCATTTGAAATGTTTGAACAGTTTTTTCTTCTTTTCTGGTATCTTTTTTTGCTTTTTGCCACCAACTCCAAAATAGGCTCCTTTCCATTACCAGTTTACTCTCAAATCATCATCTTTCTCGCAGAGAAAGAGGGAGGTTGGGATTTCCTTTCTTCAGTAGATCTGAACCTTAAGAAAGGTTGGTTCAGAGGAATGGATAAGGTTAAAACTAGGTCTTTTAAGCATGTTCCCCCATCCAGCCTCCTCCATAGGTATACACTGAGTTAGAGGTATAAGTGATCTTAGTCCTGCTACAAAGATTGGTCATGGTGACTCTGCAGTGCTACCAGAGCACAGAGAAGCTAATAGTCTGGAGTAAAGAACCACCAAGTTCCACATTCTCCTGCCTAGTGAAAAGATTAGCGATGGATTCACAGACCTGCTCTGATGGGGTCTTCCATGAGTTTCTGGGAATGGTGGTTCCACACTGACCCAGCCCCCATACTCCCAAAGTTCCTTGCACTGATCCACCTTCCAATTCCAATACAAAGAGACCTGTTGTAATAGTTGGCCCTACACATTTCCTTCACTGACAGCTCAAATGAGTGAAAGTTCATAAAATATCCCAATAGCCTACAACCATTAAAAAAAAAAGTGCACTAGGGAGACAGACCGAATTAATCCAAATAACAAAGATCAGAGGGGTAGCCGTGTTAGTCTGGAATTGCAGAAGTGACAAAGAGTCCTGTGGCACCTTAAAGACTAACTAAAGTATTAGAGCATAAGCTTTCGTGGGCTAATACCCACTTCGTCGGATGCATGCAGTGGAAGTATCCAGGGGCAGGTATAAATAGGTAGGCAAGAACCAGGTTAAAGATAACAGGGTGGGTCCAATGAGGCTGAACCAGCTGTATCTCTAATCAGGGAGGGTGAGGTATTCCTCTAGCAGCTGAACTGGAGGTGTGAACAGTGAGAGAAGAGAAACTGCTCTTGTAGTTAGCTAGCCATTCAAAATCTCTATTCAGTCCCAAATTGATTGTGTCAAATTTGCAAATGAATTGTAACTCTGCAGTTTCTCTTTGCAGTCTGGTCTTAAAGTTTTTTTGCTGCAAAATGCTGACCTTTAAGTCTTTCATGGTGTGTGCAGGGAGATTGAAGTGTTCTCCTACAAGTTTTTGTATATTGCCATTCCTGATATCTGATTTGTGTCCATTTATCCTTTTTCATAGGGACTGTCCAGTTTGACCAATGTACATAGCAGAGGGGCATTTCTGGCACATAATGGCATATATTACATTGGTAGATGAGCAGGTGAATGAACCAGTAATGGTGTGGCTGATCTGGTTAGGTCCTGTGATCGTATTGCTGGTGAAGATATGTGGGCAGAGTTGGCATCGAGGTTTGTTGTATGGATTGGTTCCTGAGTTAGTTATTATGGCGCAGTGTGCTGTTGCTGGTGAGAATATGCTTGAGGTTGGCGGGTTGTCTGTGGGCCAGGACTGGCCTGCCACCCAAGGCCTGTGAAAGAGAGGGATTGTTGTCCAGGATGGGTTGTAGATCACTGATGATGCGTTGGAGAGGTTTTAACTGAAGACTGTAGGTGATGACCAGTGGTGTTCTGTTGTTTTCTTTCTTGGGCTTGTCTTGCAGCAGCAGGCTTCTGGGTACACGTCTGGCTCTGTTGATCATTGGACCCACCCTTTTATCTTTAACCTGGTTCTTGCCTACTTATTTGTACCTGCCCCTGGATACTTCCACTACATGCATCCGACGAAGTGGGTATTAGCCCATGAAAGCTTATGCTCTAATACTTTAGTTAGTCTTTAAGGTGCCACAGGACTCTTTGTCACTTCTGCAGATAACAAAGACCTCCTGATACAACTCAGGATTATCCGTTGTAAACAAGAGATGTGCAGGCCTAGAAATCAATGGACCAAAATTGGTGTGTTGGAAATTAGGCCTAAATGGTGAGCAGAATAATGAGGGGATGGGCCATTCCACCTATCACTCCCCTTTTGAGGTCCTAAAAATAAATGTCTTTGAGGAAAGGGATCTAGCTGTCTGGCAACGACCACTGACTGAGAGACAGGAAAGGAGCAAGCTGGGTCATCATGGCTGCCATCTTCGCCATCTCCTGGGACTCCAGGATCCTCCTTCGTTCTCCTGCTTCCAAGAGGTGTCCTGGCCAGACAGGCCCCAGATGACATCACCACCTCTACCGGCTAGTGGCCGAATCAAGATGGGGTTTACCTGAAATATGAGGCTTTCGTACACATTTGCCAGATCTCTGAGTGGCTAATAAGACTGTAAAGAAAATGAGGAATACTTGTGGCACCTTAGAGACTAACCAGTTTATTTCAGCATAAGCTTTTGTGGGCTATAGCCCACTTCATCGGATGCATAGAATGGAACGCACAGAAGTAAGATGCATTTATACACACAGAAAGCCGAAAAAGTTGGCAATTACCATACCAATGAATGGCTTTGTCATTACACTAATTGAAAACATTTCCCTAGTTAAGTTTCTTTTCACAGGTTCTTATCAACTGTCAGACACAGTTCCACTTGGCTTTCACTACAAAAGGTTTTGTTTCTCCTGCTGATAATGGCCCATCCAAATTAAACAGCCTCTTAGACTTGGTATGGTAATTTCCAACTTTTTCTGCTTTCTGTGTATATAAATGCATCTTACTTCTGTGTGTTCCATTCTATGCCTCCGATGAAGTGGGCTATAGCCCACGAAAGCTTATGCTGAAATAAACTGGTTAGTCTCTAAGGTGCTACAAGTATTCCTCGCTTTCTTTATGGATACAGACTAACACAGCTGCTAATCTTAAACCTAATAAGACTGTGTGCCTTGCCTGTGTTTCTCCAGCAGTGAGCCTGCAAGGCAGCACCAGAGACAGAAACTGCATTTCCTCCCGCTCCTGTGTGTGTGAGCCTTGTTTTGTCTTATAGGAAATGGGATCGGACTTTAGCAACAACAATCAACTCCAGCCCCACTCAACTACCTCCTTCTCTTTCCCTCCAAAAAGGACAGTCATTTGCACCTTTAAAACCATCTATGAGCCTGTCAGTCAGGGGCAGTTTCCTTCTAAAGACTGGCTGCAGAACAAGGGAATAAAGGATACGGTTAAAATAAAAGTCTTACTTAATACTTTACATTTCAAATGCTTTTATTCCCCACACACACTTATTTTCTGGGTCTTTCTTTAATAAAAGGGTAAGAATATTTTTAATGATGTGTTTGCCATGGGACTAAGCTGGCCCAGGGCTCTGTAGTCGGAACCCAGTCCTTGTTTAAAACAGTTAATGTTGTACAGTTCAGGGTCATGGAAGAATGTTTAACTTTCTGGGTCCATTTATTTCATCAAAATTAATACCACCGGCCCCCAATGCTTCCCATGCATTTGGCACTCTCCTCTGTGCGTTCACCATGGCCTTCTCCCCTCTGCCACCAAGTTGTTGCTTTGTTTGGAGCCAGTCCCTGTCACCCTTCCTCCATCGGTGCTCCTCTCTGCATCTCAGCTGCTGAGTCCCCAAGATTTCTCTGCGGGGGGTTCTGGCCCCCTTCCACATCCTGCGATCACCACATTGCACTGTTCCCATGATGCACACATTACTCAAGGCTGTTGCATTGCCCTGTCTCCACGGATCATGCTCTGTCTGGACAGCAGAGAGTCCTAGGACTGCATCATTCGCCAGGCAAGAGAAAACATGAACAGGATAAACTCAACAGCACCCGTATTTCTTCGCTCTCCTCGGCCATCAGCCATTTCCCTGGTGGCGACATGGAGCCAATTTTATTAATGGGCTCAATTATTTGTTTTACATCTGTAAATCTCTCCCTCCCAGCATGCCCCTCTGAAAAGCACGGCATTCCCGGCTTGTCAACGCTGCTCAGAAGCAGCAATGTGCTACTGCCCTACAGCAGCTGGAGAACTCTGGTTCCGCCTCACGAGCACATGGGGACCCGCCTGGCATTTTCTGTTAATTAGTGATATATTGCCGCGGCTGAACTAATCAGGATGACTGCTGTGTCAAGAGGAGTGTTGATGAGCGCAAGGTTCTTTATCTGCTAATTATAATGCAAGCCTTAATTTTGGGGACAGGGTAAAATACTGCCCAGATTGGCACAATAGGAAAGTACAGGCAGACAGAGACAAGAAAGAGGGAGATGCATGTGGATAGTAGATAGACTCTGATGTAACCCACTGGGGAGTGTGTGGTTCAGGTCCCCTGTTTCGAGTGACCAGACAGCAAATGTGAAAAATTGGGACAGGGGATGGGGGATAATAGGAGCCTATCTAAGAAAAGACCCCAAAATTGGGACTGTCCCTATAAAATCAGGACATCTAGCCACCCTACCTCTGCTGTGCCCAATTCACTGAGAATATGCATCTGTTACAAGCTGTATCAGAGAGCCCTAGGCCTTTAGCACCACCATAGCATGTCAAGTGTTTTGGCTCTGGAGATGCACAGTTCAATTCCCAGTGGAAAATCCCAAGATGGCAGCCATCTCACATACATAGAGTAGACGCTGCATGAATAGACTGCATGAGAACTACATTCATCTTGTATATCATTCTTGGAATTGCCACCTCTGTAGAGGGGGGCAGCCCAGGGAAGTTCCCTATCAAGTCGTTGTTAGGTACCTTTGCACAGATAATCACATCTCATCTGTAAAGATCAGGGTGTATAGATTAGGACATATTTAGCCTCCCTTGGATTTGTTTATATCTGCCCCACCTCCATCAGTTAAGGAAGTCAAAGGATAGAGCTGCTGTGGGAGGATCGGCTAGCCACCCCATGTACAATCCCATCTGTGTCCCTGGGACCCACCGGTAATTAAACCCCAAAGGTCAAAGTGAAGGGAAATCAGCTCCAGTTGCCAGGTGCTTTTTGTTAGTGGGTGGATAAAGGAACCACGAGGCTGAATTTTGCATGGCTTCCCAAGCAACATACAAAGAGGCAGATTCGTTTTGTGATTAAGACTATGGGCAAGATTTCTTGGTTCCATCTGCAGCCTTGCTACACACTTCCTGTAACATTATCTGTAGATTTTAAGGCCCAAAAGGCCCATAATGGCAATCTAGTGTGACCTCCTGAATTGTACAGGCCGTAGAACCACATCCAGTGATTCTAGCATCCAGGCTAACAATTTTTTGTTGCCCTGGAATCTATCTTTCAGTCTTCATTTCAAGAGTCTGAGTGATGGGGGAATTAAAATTAGGTTAATCATATATCTGTTATTTTACCCTTTGTCTGTCCTGAAGTTTTCCTTCGTAAGCTCTTGGGGGAAGGGATATCTCTTACTAATGCAGAAGCGACAAAGAGTCCCGTGGCACCTTAAAGACTAAGAAAAGTATTGAAGCATAAGCTTTTGTGGGCTAATACCCACTTCGTCGGATGCATGCAGTGGAAGTATCCAGGGGCAGGTATAAATAAGTAGGCAGGAACCAGGTTAGAGATAACAAGGTTAGTTCAATCAGGCTGAACTACTTTGTTATCTCTAATCAGGTAGGATGAGGTCCTCTTCTAGCAGCTGATCTGGAGGTGTGAACACCAAGAGAGGAGAAACCGCTTTTGTAGTTAGCTAACCATTCATAGTCTTTGTTTAATCCTGAGCTGATGGTGTCAAATTTGCAAATGAAATATAGCTCAGCAGTTTCTCTTTGAAGTCTGGTCTTGAAGGTTTTTTTTTTTTGCTGCAGGATGTTTACCTTTAAATTTGTTATTGTGTGTCCAGGGAGACTGAAGTGTTTTCCTACAGGTTTTTGTATACTGCCAATCTGATTTGTGTCCATTTATCCTTTTATGTAGGGACTGTCCAGTTTGGCCGATGTACATAGCAGAAGGGCATTGCTGGCACACGATGGTGTGAATTACATTGGTAGATGTGCAGGTGAATGAACCAGTGATGGTGTGGCTGATCTAGTTGGGTCCTGTGATGGTGTTACTGTTGTAGATATGTGGGCAGAGTTGGCGTCGAGGTTTGTTGCATGGATTGGTTCCTGAGTTAGAGTTATTATGGCGCGGTGTGCAGTTGCTGGTGAAGAGTGGTCATCCCTGGTTTTTGTGTTATGTGAAGTAGTAAATAACACTTCCTTGTTCACTTTCTCCACACCAGTCAAGATTACAAAAGACTATCTTATCCTCTGCTTAATCTTTTCCAATCTGAAAATTCCCCGTCTTTTAAATCTCCCACCATATGGAAGCTGTTCCATATCCTTAATCATTTTTTTTTGCCCTTCTCTGTACCTTTTTCAAATCTAATATATCTATATTTTTATTTGGGGCAAGCAGAACTGCATGCAGTATTGAAAGTGTGGGTATATCATGGGTTTATATAGTAGCATTATGATACTTTCTATCTTATTATCTATCTCTTTCCTAATGATTCCTAACATTCTGTTCTCTTTTATAACTGCTGATGCATATTGAATGGATATTTTCAAAGAACTATCCACAATGACTCCAAGATCTCTTTCCTTCCTCTGAAATACTGAATTCTGGTCCCTGCTGGAGATAGGGTCTGGAAAAAAATGGATTTGTGCTTTAATTGAATACAATAAATTCTATATTCCTAAATTAAAATCTCATGGTTTTTATGTCTTTGTGTCTCTGCAAACCATGTAGAATTTGGTCTAGAGAGCACACTGAAAACAGAAAGCCCTAGGGAGTGTATATATAGTCAACAGAAACGTTGCCACTAAAATACAACTTAGCAATTTTAATTTACAACCTCCCGGTAATTGACCCTTGTAGTTAGCTTCCCATGTAACATTATTGCTTGGAATTCCACTGACTGGAATCAGCAAACCATGGACTTTTTTCTCTGCAAATCAGACCCCAAATTGTGTTCTGGAGATGAATTATATGAGGGGAAATAATTAATTCTTTTTTGAGGCGGATGTTCTTTAGTGTTGTTAAATTTTAGAAGGGTCATTATTACCAGGCAGAGGAGTCCACAGCATTTGGGGGGTTCTTTCTCCCCCCACCCCACATGTGTCATCGTCCTTGTCCATGCTGGATGTTAATGGCAGGAGGTTGAGAACAAGACTCCCTAATTTAGTAGTAACAGCTACTGGCAATAAGGATTTTGATGAGGATAAGTGTAAACAAAAGGTGTACTATGACAGAGAGTCCAGCATGCTAGAGCATTAGTTTTCAAACTATTTTCACTTGGGGACCCCTAAAAAATTTTGGATGGAAGTACGGACCCCTTTGCAAATCTTAGCCATAGTCTGCGGACCCCCTCCCCCCGCTGTGTTACAGCCTTTGAAGCTCAGAGATGCTGTGCCAGTTCATGATGGCACATGCTGTGCCCAGGGAGCAGTAGTGACTGGTGAGATCGCCCCCGATCTGATGAAGTACAGACGCCCGGGACATAAATTTCAGAGGAACAGGAAACTCCTGTAGCATCTTCGTGAAGAGAAGGGGGATAAGGAGACAGAGACGTCACTGACAGCTGCAGGATGAAGCACTGAGATCCTGACTGAGGAGCTTTCAGACCCAGCAAGCCCAACACTCTGCAGATTCAGCTAGTGCAAGGACGGAGTGGTGCCTCATAGGTCCAACAGACTGCACAGAGCACCTGGAGGACTCACTGACCTCTGCGAACAAAGCTGAGGATTTGGCAATACTGGGAGAGAAACAGCTGGTATGTATGTTAAATGCTTAGGGATTGCTTTTGCTGGGCAGGGGAGTTGTTAGGAGTATGGACTGTCTTTTTGAGCAAAGCACATTGTAGAGGGAACGGGATTAGAGCTAATGAGAACTGTTCGGAGGCAATCTCATAGACTCATAGACTCTAAGGCCAGATCTAGTCTGATCTCCTGTACATTGCAGGCCTCAGAACCTCACCCACCCAGCCCAGTAATAGACACCATAACCTCTGGCTGAGTTACTGAAGTCCTCAAATGATGGTTTATAGACTTCATGTGCTACTAGCCGTTGCAGATCACCTACTTGCCATTGTAGGCAGTTTTGTCACACCATCCCCTCCATCAACTTCTCAAGCTCAGTCTTGAAGCCAGTTAGATTTTTGCCCCCCACTGTTCTCCTTGGAAGGCTGTTCCAGAACTTCACTTCTCTGATGGTTAAAACCTTCATTTCATTTCAAGACTAAACTTATCGATGGTCAGTTTATACCCATTGTCTTGTGTCCATATTGGCACTTAACTTAAATAACTCCAGAGTCAGCTTCCCCAGATAGGAGCACCTGGCTCACCTTTGACTTAAATACCTGTTTTAGTTCTAATAAAGTTTTAATCCTAAGAGTCCAGGCTGTGCCTCCTACTTATGAATCCAGAAGACAACACAATAGGCTAGTGTCTTTCCTAGAAAATGATCCTTCTGCTTTGGTCACCCACTCTTAAGGAAAATCAGGAACCACTACACTGTAAATAAACAAGCTCTCTAGGCACAGTGGCTAGATATAACTTGGGAGAATAAGAAAATCGGAGGGGAAATGTGTCTTACTGGGTGAGCAAATCTTGCTTCATACCAAAAAACATTTGGGGTGAGTGAATCTAATGTATGGTGCCTACTGTCTGACTTATTGCTTGTGCGTCTTTAAAGTAGCCGGTTAGGTGTTGCATTTGTTGGGAGTCCAGTGGGAGCCTGTGTGACACATGGGTCATTTCTCTAAGTGAGCTGTTGTGAATTCTTGGCAGTAGCAACCAAAATGAGTGTCAAGATAAGGAGTGTGGTCTCTGTGGGACCCCGTAGTGTTATCTTGTGAGATATCCCTTTGGCATTCATGTCAATCTGTCTGTTACCTCTGCTTGAGAGAAACCAGGTGGGTGAGGTAATATCTTTTATTGGATCAGCTTCTGTTGGTGAGAGACAAGCTTTCTCTGTGATCCTGGGACCAACACAGCCACAATAACACTGCGTACAGGCATTCCTGCCTGATTCAGCAGCATTCATTCAGGACAGGCCTTTGAATGGAAGTGTTATGCTCTTTTGGGTCTTATTCCAACTCCACCTTTCACATTTGTAGCTTGCTGGTGGACTTATTTTTAATATCCATTCGACAGAAGATTTCCTATATCAGCTTTTCATTCTGATTTGGAATGAAAAATAATTTGGAAATGCAAAAAGTTTCTGCAGTTCCGGTTACTGCTCAGATCTATAAGCAACATTAAAGTGCTTTGATATTTTCCATGGTACAAGGATGCAAAGTGGTACTGCTTTTTAGACTAGTTTGCAGCACCCCCAGATTAGGTGTTAGCATCACACTTATGTAGCCATTCAATGAAAAGCCACTTCCTTCTGTTCTCCAACCCTACAGAAAAAAATTGAAATGAGAAGGAACAAATCCAAAGGCAGATCCAATCATCTGCTCCACACTTCAGTCCTAATTTGGTTGGAAAAATAAATTATAAAGGTAATGATAGAGTGCCTTTCATCCCATTGATCATGTATTAAGGGAAAACACTTTGCTCTCACCACACAGGTGCTGAAGCCAACGTTTCAGATACAGTGGTTGTTTCAAAGAAACCTTTGCCTGAAGTGTAAAGGTAATGCCAAATCCCATCAAAAAACCTCTTTATGCACAAGCGAGAGCTCATGAGCAGTCTGTGGAAATCAAATAGCTTTGCAGTCATTTCATGCTGTTGGGAATGGGGAGACGGGAGCAGGGAAGCTAGTGCTCAGATATATTGTGTGGACAGAAGGCTGGGTTAAAGAGACATGGAGACCCTTTCTATATTGCCTCCCCTTCAATTCATTAAGAACAAATCTCACTGAGGATGTTGCCTGCTTCTCTGCCACTAGGAGGCAGCACTTCCCATCTAGGCTAGGTTGGTCAAGGCTAAGAAGGCAGGGCAGTAACAAGATGATCTTACAAGTGGGTTCTTGGGACTCTGTAGATTAGAGGTCAATTCCTGGCTCTGCCTCGGGCATAGCTTCATACCTTGTGTGTCTCTTCTTCCAAAATTCCAGAGCCTCAAGCAGCAAAGGAGTAGCCAGCTAACCAGCTTGTGTATCCTGACACCTAGGGCTTGTCTCGAATACCACACAGGGTCAATCTAAGGGACGCAACTTCAGCTCCGTGAATAGCATAGCTGAAGTCGATGTACTTAGATCTACTTACCGCGATTTCTTCACCGCAGTAAGTCGACAGCTGACGCTCTCCCATTGACTCCACTTACGCTTCTCGTTCTGGTGGAGGACCGGAGTGGATGGGAGAGTGTGCAGCAGTTGCGTCTATACTAGACGCGATAAATTGATCCCCGCTGCATCGATTTCAGTCCATAGGCACGTGTAGCAGTCCATAGGCAGTCCATAGGGTAGTGTAGACAAGTCCTTGATGGGGCTCTGTGCTAGGGTTAAATAAAGTTATGGCTAACTATGCACTGCGATAACAGATCTAAGTTATACGCCCCATTACCACAGTATCTGAGCACCTCGCAGTCTTTAACATATTTGTCTTCACAGCCCCCTTGTTATCTCCGATTTCTCTTCTCTGAAAGCACAGACGCCTAGAACTTGAGCTAAAGGAGAATCCCCAGTAGCTTTCAGTTTTCAGAACGGAGAGAGGTAAATAGTGGTGTCCCCCAGGGATCTGTAGGGGCCCAGTCCTATTTAACATATTCATAAATGATTTGGAAAAAGGAGTAAACTCTGAGGTGGCAACATTTTCACATGAAACAAAACTACTCTAGATAGATAAGTCCCAGGCAGACTGTGAAGAGCTACAAAAGGATCTCTCAAAACTGGGTGACTGGGCAACAAAATGGCAGATGAAATTTAATGTTGATAAATGTAAAGTAATGCACATTGGAAAACATAATCCTAACTATATATATACAATGATGGGGTCTAAATTAGCTGTTACCACCCAAGAAAGAGACCTTGGAGTCGTGGATAGTTCTCTGAAAACATCCACTCAGTGTGCAGCGGCAGTCAAAAAGGCAAACAGGATGTTGGGAATCATTAAGAAAGGGATAGATAATAAGACTGAAAATATCCTATCAACTCAATATAAATCCATGATACACCTACACCTTGAATTCTGCATGCAGATGTGGTCGTCCCATCTCAAAAAAGATGTATTGGAACTGGAAAAGGTTCAGAATAGGGGACCACAAATGATTAGGAGTATAGAACGGCTTCTGTATGAGGAGATATTAATAAGACAGATTTTTTCAGCTTGGAAAAGAGGCGACTAAGGGGGGGATATGATAGAGGTCTATAAAATCATGAGTGGTATAGAGAAAGTAAATAAGGAAGTGTATTTACTCCTCATAATACCAGAACAAGGGGCCACCAAATGAAATTAATAGGTAGCTTGTTTAAAACAAACACAAGAAAGTATTTTTTCATGCAACGCACTGTCAACCTCTGGAACTCCTTGCCAGAGGGAGTTGTGAAGGCCAATACTAAAACAGGGTTGAAAAGATAGCTAGAGAGATTCATGGAAAATAGGTCCAGCAATGGCTATTAGCCAGGATGGGCAGGAATGGTGTCTCTAGCCTCTGTCTGCCAGAAGCTGGGATTGGGTGACAGGGCATGGATCACTTGATGATAACCTGCTCTGTTCCCTTTGAGGCATCTGCCATTG
Organism: Dermatemys mawii; assembly: GCA_007922305.1. NCBI lineage: Eukaryota > Metazoa > Chordata > Testudines > Dermatemydidae > Dermatemys > Dermatemys mawii. The sequence goes on from ML677507.1 coordinate 2,403,200, forward strand.
GCCACTGTCAGAAGACAGATACTGGGCTTGATGGACCTTTGGTCTGACTCAGTATGGCCGTTCTTATGGGCTCTGAAGCAGGCACTGACACAGATACATACTAACCAGCTATTCAGTATAATTTAATAAAGGACCTTACAGGTACAAGCTTGTCTAGTTTAACATAAATGTTGTCCAGGCAAGAAGAAACAGTTGATGCACGGTGAGCCCAGCACCAATATGAGTGAGCCAATTAGAGCTAAATGTCAGATCGATAGCTGACCTTTCCAGGCATAGGATTGTTCGGAAGGGCGCAGGTGTTTGCTCATTTCCCAATCATTTGGCGTCTATGTGTGGGAGTCAGTGACATGACCCTGTTTCGATCAGATGGGGAAGAACAGAAATATCCCTGTTTAGCAAGCACTGATTTATTGGAGACACTTGAGCTTCATCAGCTGCTCTCCGTGTCTCTTGGTGAGGTTCATGATGGGATCATGTGATTCAGGTGGCCAGCCTAATGTACCCTGTCTTCCCACTGAATTCCCTGCTAATTCAATCCCCTGGGTAGGAATGCTGGAAATCAAGCAGTTTATGCAGATGCAGGGGCCAAATATAACCCAAAATCAAACCATCCACAAGCCCATGGCAGGGCTGGGGCACATCCCTTCTGTAGCAGCTACACCTGCCTATGGACTGAAATAATAATACCTACCTGCTATAAACTATGCATAGCTCACATGTGTGTTATGTAAGAGCTTTCACTAGTGAGTAGGAAGAGGAGGTGATTTTGCCTCTGTCCATGGCATTAGTGAGGCCGATACTGGACACTGCCCTCAGGTCTGCTGTCCATGTTTTGAAAAGATGTAGGAAAATTGGGAAGGATTCAGAAAAGAGCTAGAAGAATAATTTGAGAACTGGGGAGACTGAGTGACAGAGAGACTTAAAGAATCTCGATCTGTTTCGCTTCGCTAAAAGATGGTTGAGCGGTTACCTCATTCTGGGATAAAAGTACCCTCCGGGAGAGAAGACGCTGGGATCTAAAGGGCGCTTTAACCTGGCAGAGAAAGGTATCACAAGAGCCTTGATTGCCTGGTCCATCAGCCCTCACAGAGGGCGCACTGATCACAGCACGTCACACATATTGTTCTAGCCAGTCCTTCGGCTACCCGCTGGCCAGGTTGTCAGTAGCACCAGACACCTAAGAGGCATAGCAGCCCAAAACCTCTGAGCGAGCCTCCAGCCTCAGCCTCCCAAGTGGCTGGGGATTATGGACGCACGCCACCGTGCCAGATGATCACAAGAGCCAGTGGCTGGAAATTAAAACCAGACCCGTTCAAATTAGAACTAAGGCATTGTTAAATGTTTCCCAATGAAGGTGATTAACCACTGAAAGTGGTGGATTCTCCCTCTTTTGATGCCTTTGAATCAAGATTGGATGAATTTCTTGAAAAAAAATAAAGACAGGAAAGTGTTAGTACAGTTATGCAAGGAATGGATGAGACCTCATTTGCAATATGTGTGCGAAGTTCTGGTCTCCTGTGTTTAAGAAAGATGAATTCAAATTGGAACAGGTGCAGGGAAGGTCTAAGAGGATGATTGGAGGAATGGAAAACCTACCTTAAGAGAGGAGACTCAAAGAGTTCAGCTTGTTTAGCCTAACCAAACAAAGGCTGAGGGGAGGAATGATTGCTTTGTATAAGTACATCAGGGGAATAAATACCAGGGAGAGAGAGGAGTTATTTAAGGTGAGAGCCAAGGTGGACACAAGAACAAATGGGTATAAACTGGCCATCAACAAGTTTAATATTGTAATTAGTCAATGGTTTCCAACCATCAAGGAGTGAGGTTCTGGAACAGCCTTCCAAGGGGAGCAGTGGGGGCAAAAAACCTGACTTCAAGACTGAGCTCGATAAGTTTAGGAAGGAGACAATATGACGAGACTGCCTACAATGACATGTAGCCGATCTGTGACTGCTAGAAGCAAATATCTCCAAAGACTGATGATGGGACATTTGATGGGGAGGGCTCTGAGTCACTACAGAGGATTCTTTCCCACATGCTCAGGGTTTAACTGATCACCACATTTGGGGTAGGGAAGGAATTTTCTTCCAGGTCAGATTGACAGAGACCCATGGCGGGGTGGTGGTGTCGTCTTCCTCTGCAGCATGGGGCATGAGTCACTTACGGATTTAAACTAGTGTAAATGGTGGGTTGTTTATAATGGGATGTCTTTAAATCAAAAGTAGAGAATGTCAGTAACTCAACCAGAGATTAGGGGTCTATTCCAGGAGCAGGAGGGAGAGGTTCTGTGGCCTGCGATGTGCAAGAGACCTAGATGATCATGATGGCCCCTTCCAGCCTTAACTCTATGAGTCTAAGACGTGCTTTAGCCAAACACACATTACTGGGCTCAATCCCGGGTAACTGATGAAATTCTATGGCTGGTAACACCCAGGAAGTCAAGTTAGATGACGCTTCTGGCCTTAAAATCCATGAAACTATGAATGAACCTATAGAAATGGGGACAGTGAGACCTACCTGCATAAATCGCTTTGCAATCTACGGCTGAGAATCCTGGCAGTAAAGCTCAGCATTATGTTTATTTATTTGTATTGCCTTTGAACCTAGGAACCCAAGACCCATTGCCCAAGATGCTGTTCAAACCCAGTACAAAGAGATGGCCTCCAAACAGCTTACAGTTGAAGTCTAAATCAAGAGATGACAGATGGATACAGGCAGGATCTGGTTAGTACAAGAGAAACAATGAGACAGTATGAGGTAGCGTGACAGGCAGTGGTCTCAGCACTCTCATTTATTCACTGCTAGGAGGTTTAGGTATTTCGAGGTCTCCAGGCAAGGTCACCTTCAAAGGCTTCCCCCTACATTTAGCTGATTCTCGCCCATTGTGCCTAGACCATTTTGTATCAATGTGAATAACCGCCAAAAAAATAAAACACTCCACGTTTCATTGGACATGGCACAATAACTGCAGAAATGCAGCCGCAAATCACAAACACAGACAATAAATTCAGGAGCGATCATGCATGTCGTAAAAAGAGTTTAAAAAACCTGAAACTCCAACAGCTTCTTTTATGCTCATACAATAAGGCAACATAAACAACTTTTATCTTGCCAATTATCAGAAAAAAACTAATAAAAATTCCTCCACAACCAAACGAAAGACATAAAAAAGTGGAGGAAAGAGAGACCATAAACCAATAAAAAGTAAGTATCCATCCATAAAAAAACCAAGCTTAGACCCATAAAAAGAAGAGAATGTAAATATAAAGCCCTTTCAATAAAACAATAGAAGCCAAACACCTCATCTAATTATAATCACATCCCTTTCTCGTTTCATGCAGCAGTTACTGTCTATCCATCTGTCCGTCCATCCATATATCTATCTATCTAGTATAGGGGTTCTCAAAGTGGGGTTTGGGACCGCTCAGGGGGTCACAAGGTTATTACGTGAGGGGTCGCAAGCTGCCAATCTCCACCCCAGCCCCGCTTGCCTCCAGCATTTTAATTTATTAGGAGGGTCACACTCAGAGACTTGCAATGTGAAAGGGGTCACCAGTAAAAAAGTTTGAGACCCACTGATCTAGTAGACTCCTCTATTTTTAGCAACCTCACATTTCTAAAGAGTGCCACAAATTGGACAGGTGAGATGCCTTTTTGAAAATGAGTGGATATACAGCCCATGTTCCAACATTTTTTTAAAATTAAACTAAACTCTTAACTGCCAACCCACAAGGGTTAATATGTGTCTAAAAATGCCATGGAGAGCTCACTGGAAAACAAGGCAACATACAGTTCACTCAACCAAACTACTCTCAAATAGTCTCACAGCTCCCTGCTAACGCTTTCTGCTTTTCATGATCAATGACTTATTCAACAGCTGGCCGGAGCCTTTGTATCCACCTGGAGTTTACTATGGATGTGTTATTAAACAGTCGTAAGTTGTCAATGCAGCGCTGTTGTGGCTGTATTGATCCCAGGATATTAGAGCGACAAGATGGGAGAGGTAAAATCTTTTATTGGGCCAATTTCTGTTGGCGAGAGAGGCAAGAATTTGAGCTGACACTTGTCTCTCTCACCAGCAGAAGTTAGTCCAATAAAAGATATTACCTCTCCCACCTTGTTTCACTAAGAAGTTGTCAATGTCGGGTCCGTTTATGTCTTCTTCTTTTCTCAAGCGTTGCTCATTTCATTAGGAGCCAGCAGTTTCTTCTATAGAAGCTGTTGATAATGAAAAGGGCAGACCTGGATGTAAGTGAACGCATTAGTGAAGATTGCTAGTGTGTTCTATTACTGTGACGGGCCACAGTTGCATTGTAAATTGTTTGTCAGGTATGTAAACAGCCTTGGCTAAAAGCAGGAAGGACGTCTTTAATGATGGTAAGTGACTGAGTTGGGGGGCAGAGAAGTTAAGAACATAAGAATGGCCATAGTGGGTCAGACCAATCTAGCCCAGTATCCTGTCTTCTGACAGTGGCCACTGCTAGGTGTTTCAGCGGGAATGAACAGAACAGGTAATTACTGAGTAATCCATCCCTTGTCACCCATTCCCAGCTTCTAGCAAATAATAGAGCATAGGGACAGACAAAACATGGGGTTGCATCTTTGTCCACCTCGGCTAAAAGCCACTGATGGACCTGTCCTCCATGAACTTATCTAATTTCTTTTTGTCCAGTTTAGCATCCCCCACCTGTGCATTGTGTGAAGTATTTCCTTTGGTTTATTGTAAACTTGCTGCCTGTTGTTTTCTTAATGAAGTGACCCCTAGTTCTTATATTATGTGAATAGGTAAATAACACTTCCCTATTGACTTTCTCTACCCCACTCATGATTTAAGAGACCTCTATCATATCCCCTCTTAGTCCTCTAAGCCCCAGTCTTTTTAATCTCTCCTCATATGGAAGCTGTCCATGCCCCTAATTATTTTTGTTGCCCTTCTCTTTTCCAATTCTAATAGAATTTTTGAGATGGGATGACCAGAACTGCACTCAGTATTCAAGGTGTGAGTGTACCATGGAGTTATATAGTGGCATTATGATATTTTGCCTTTTATTATCTAATTCCTAAGGGTTCCTAATGTTCTGTTTGTTTTTTGACTGCCGCTGCACATTGAGCAAAATTTTCCATTGTTTTAGCGCCGGTCTGAGGCAGAGATCCCAGGAGCAGCACATGAGCGTTGGGGAGTCGGGGGGGGGGGAGGAATCTAGGACCTTTTCCACCCATGAGTCCTCTCTAGAGTCAGTACTAGCACACAGCTGGATGATTCTTAGAAGAGCAAACTGAGGAGCAGAAAGCTCCCACCATTTGTAGGTCCAGCAGCCGGCAGGTCCACGTGGTAAGAGGTACTTCTAGTGCAGAATAAATGGGGACATGGGTTTGAAGATAAAAGGGCATGATGTGGCCTTGGGTGGCATGTAATGGAGGCCAGGGGAGACTAAGCTTCCCCAAACCTCGTACTGCTGGACTGGAGGTGCAGTGACAGATAATCGCATGGGCCTAAGCCAATTTGGGGCGTGGCCTCAGCTGGAAGAGGCGGGGCGGGGGGCTATCCTCCCCGAAAAGAAAAGCTTCACCCACCACTCCTGGGCCTTGGGTTTGGGTGGGTACTCCCAGCAATGGGTCCACCGTCTAAACTGAACAGATCCTCCAGCCAGAGTTTCTTAGAGAGTCGTCTCGTTAGTGCTAGTGCTTGCAAACTAAACAGCTTTGGGCTTGGCTGCTGCTTCGATTGGAGAAAACCCAGGTGCTGATGCTTCTGTAGGTAGCTATTACCCCTGTGAGTGTTGGGCTAGGCCTATAGAGGGCACTGTGCTGCTGACATAAAGCCCCGTGGCTCTTTGCAATTACTGGTGGATGTCAAACATCCTTCCTACCTTTCACAAACACAGAGGTGCTAGCTTCATTTTGAGGTGGGAAGTAAGTGCAACCTGCTGTTCAGTGTGTGTTACATACGTTGCCCCCCAGGGAAGTGTCCCCGATAGTTCTCATTTATGGGTGCCCTTTAGATCCTACTGAGCAGGTGCATGTATTTAACTCCTGAGGTCTGTGGTTCAATTCCTAGTCATGACCAAGTTGGTAACTGTCATACAAGTACAATCTGCCTTCCCTAAACTTCCCCTTAGATTTCATTAGGAGGCTGCAAAGCACCTGGGGAGGGAATCTGCGATAGGAACAGGTACCTGTGAAATAAGCTGGGCTTCCTCTAGCCCGGTGTCCTGGCCAGTTCTAGAATAATCTACCCATAGGGAAAGGTTCCTCATGACTTTGTCAGTTAGTGGGTTTAGCTTCTTGCTCAAAAGCTCATGTATGTTTTGTTGCCATCGTGACTGATTAGTGACATCATCAGGAAGGAATCCTGGAACCTCTCCCCACCCTGCTATGATACATAGTTAACCGCCAGGAGGAGACTTGTCATGTGAACCAAGGCAATCTGGATAAATGACACCCTTGGTGGGAGTGAGTCTAGTTACAAATACAAAGCGGACAGGGACTCCAGACAGCGAGACCCTCACCTTAGCATACACACGCAAATGTCCTTATTAGCAGATTTCTGCTGAATCCTAAATCCGGGCGTCTTTCCAGGGGGAGGGAAGGGAGCAGAGAGAACTTTCTCCAGTAATGAGACCTGCTGGGAGAGGTTACTTCACCATTTAAACACGGGTTGCCCATAACTGCCAGCCATCAAATTCATCGGCACCTGTGTCAGTCAGCAGAAAACGCAGCTGCTCACCCTCCTCCCATTGCTTTTATGTTTTTGTCCTCAAAGGGGCCAGAGAATTTCTCCATCCCCATGATGGAAACAAAGGTTTAGCCTGTCCAATTAGTGCAGTTATAAACGTATGTATTGAGGTGCAACATGCACTAGTCACCTATAACAGGTCATTTATTCAGGTGGCTATTTAGAGTTAATTAAGATGATGGAATTGGGGAAGCACACGCAGAAACTTTGGGAGCCTTAGTTAATTCTGATGACTGAAATCATAGAACAAAATTAATTACATATGTATAAGACTAAGATAAGAACAGTGAAGTGTTTTCCTGCATTGTTCATATTTACAATCTTATTATACTGTGCTTTCCTCCAACCTTACTGAACAAGAAAAAGTAAGTGATCACCCCAGGAAGAAGAATTTGGGCCAGGGATCCGACCCAGTTGTCCCATGTCATGGTTCCAGTGTCTCAATAGCAGGTTGAATAGCCACATCCTTTATACATCTTTTCCTATTCCACCGTGTATGTCTGAGACCAAATTTTCAGCCTCTGCCAATGGGGGTATTCCGGCTAAGCATATGGGGTATTCTGGCTAACCATGTGGGGTATTCCGGCTAACCATCTGAGCATATTCCAGGTAACCATACTTAAATTTTTGACCGTTAACACCTCACTTGCATCAATTAATATCCCAATAGTTTCAAAACATCAATGCAGTTTTCTCCATGGTTACCTACTTGTCAAAGTACCCTAAGATGATACTATGCGTTCATTTTTTTAACCTGTTTATCACACAATGCACTGCAAAACTATAACCAGGTACATATTGCTAAATTTTATAACCTTAGGCCAAGCAAATAATACACGTTATCTTATGCCAGCTGCCAACTTCTACTGGGTCTCAACCTAAACTCTTAACACTCAATGATTAAAACGTGTAGGCAAGCCTATTTTTAGTTTAATAGTTTTTCTATTTTCTGTTACAGCTTCACTAACTTCCATTATTGTTTCTCTGTGTGTGCTTAGCAAATAGATTATATTTTACCGCAAACCATATACTGTCCACGGTAGGGCATAAATCTACACACACACACCACCACCACCCACACCCGTGCCCCTCCCCCCACAAATTCTCACTCTAGTCCACAGAGTACAGAACAACTCTCTAGAGAGGCAAAGAGTGGCATATGCATCAGATCATCTTGGGAATACTGAATCTGTACTTCCTGAAGGCTTCAAGTGAAACATGTATCTCTGCTGGACTTCTTACCCTTTATTGCAATTCTGAACTAGATCTCAACCCTTCCAAGTTTCAGAGTGGTCAGGACCCAGAGTTTTCTTTATTATCATGATAGTGATGGAGCTAGCCACAAAACTCTGACCTATGCTTGGATTCTGGTTCCACTGCCCACACATTTAAAGGATGACTGAATGAAGGGTTTTAATTTTGACTCACCTTTGACATCTACCTCCCTATGTAGAACCTAATTCACCCACTACTTGCAATCACAGAATCACAGCTAGAGACTGGAGCCTGAGAAATGAGGACCGAGGTTTTAAAAAGGTGACTATGTGATTTCTGGGCGCCCACCTGGAGGCTCGGTGAAGGAGTCTGATGTCTGCTTTTTGAAAAGCAACCTGCGTTTAAGGACGTTCAAGTTGGGCACAGCAAAGATTGAGGCCCCTCCCCAATCACTTTTAAAAATGAGTCATTGCATCTTCCAGTCCATATCCATGTCCCTCGCAATGCAGGATTGTTCCTTCCAGTACACCAATTTCAATGGACATGATGGGTGCTCAGCCCATCCTGTGATCAGCCCCTTAATCTCTCTGTGGTGCGGTCTCTCCCCAGGCTGCACTTCCCAGTACTGTTGTTTCTGCCACGTCTTATGGGATTTACCCAAAGGCATTAGGCACCATCTGCAGCGTGTGCTGCTGGGAAGGGAAGACAATTCCACACCGATTGGGAGCTGTAATAAATTATTTTCCATGCAAACTGTGCAAAGCAAATGGTCAGTAACTAGCTAAAACTGAGAGGCTGGTGATCTGTGTTCCAAATAAACATTTAAGACAGACAAAGATGATCTGTGATTGAGAGATCCTGTTGCTACAAAGCCAGCCAATCCTCGTTAGCCAGGGCATTTTGCCCTGGGGCAGGCCAGCCTCGGCCGTGCACATCTGGGGGGACTTGCCCGTTCCCAGCCAACGCTGCACATGTTGCTTCCAGGGCTGTTGGGGAATGTGGAAAATTGTAAAATGTTTTGGGTTCCAAATGGAATGGGCTGGTGAACAAGGTGTTAGGCTCCATCGGGAGCATGGGTTAAGCTAAGGGGGGTTGCATGAACTAAAGACCTGGCGGTGACGGGGAGATGTTGGGTGGAAAGGAATGGTGAGATGATTGCCGTGCTCTAGGCATGTAGGCAAAGAGAGATTCTATACAGTCAGAGGGAGAAATCAACACCATCGTACCTATCTTTAAAAAGGGGAACAAGGAGGACCAGGGAATTATAGTCCACTCCATCTAACCTCAATACCTGGAAAGATACTAGAACAAATTGTTAAATGATCAATGTGTAGGGGAAATGAGGGTTATAAGTAATACCCAACATGGATTTGTCAAGAACAATTCATGCCAAATCAACCTTATTTCCTTTTTGGCAGGGTTACTGGCCTCATGAATGGGAGGAAGCACTCTACATGATTTATCTTGATTTTAGTAAAGCTTTTGACACTAGTCTCACATGATATTCCAATAAACACACTACGAAAAGGTGATCTCAGATAAATTACCATAAGGCGACCATACTCAGACAGTAGGTATCAGTGGTTCGCTGTCAGACTGGGATGATGAATCTAGAGGGACCCCACTGTCCTAGCTCTTTCATCCATGATTAGGGTAATGAAGTGGAGAGTGTACTTATAAAATTTGCAGATGACATCAAGCTGGGAAGGGTTGCTAGCACTTTGGAGAACAGGATTAAAATTCAAAATGACCATGGCAAATTAGAGAACTGGTCTGAAAGCAACAAGATGAAATTCAGTTAAGACAAGTGTAAAGTACTTAGGAAAGAAAAGAATGAAATACACAACTAGCAAATGGGAAATAACCAGATAGACAGTCGTACTGCTGAAAAGAATTTGAGCATCATAGTAGATCATGAACTGAAATTGAACCAGTAATGCGATGCCATTTCAAAAGAGACTAGTACTCTTTTGGGGTGTATTAATGGGATTAGTGTATGTAAGACATGGGAGGTAATTGTCGCACTCTGCTTGGTGCTGGGAAGACCTTAGCTGGAGTAGCGTGCCCAGTTTTGGGCACCACACTTTAAGAAAGGTGTGAACAAATTAGAAAGAGTCAAGAGGAGAGCAACAAAAACGATCAAAGCTTTAGAATCCTGACCTGCAAGGAAAGGTTACGGAAATTGGTTATGTTTAGTCTTGAGAAAAGAATGGGGAACGACCAGAAAGTAGCCTTCAGATATGTACAAGATTGTTATAAAGAGGACAGTGATCAATTATTCTCCATGTCCGCTAAAGCTAGTGACATTGGGCAGTTTTCGCCTTCCTCTGCTGTCTGTGGGTGCGGGTCACTTGCTGGGATTATCTGGGTATATTTTATTTAACCATTTCTCTGCCACTGCAAGGATCTCAAGCACAGGTGCACCTGGGTCCCTGTTCTCTGCCTGTGGCACATACACCAGACCCTCGCTAGAATGCGCATCTATATAACGCGAATTCCGATAGAATGGGATCGCAGTCACGGAGCCCAAATTTAGTAACAGTCATTAATTTTCATTGTAACATGGTTCCCACTATAACGTGATCCCTGTTAGAACGCGGGACTTGGCATGGATCTCAAATCCTGTGTTTTAGCGAGGGTCCGGTGTAATAGTCTAGTCTCCTGAGCATCTCATTTGCTTTGATCTTTTTCACAACCGCAGCCCAAACTGAACCTTGCTAGGAGGGAGGTGAGCCTTGAGGGACTCCCCAAATGAAGAGGAATAATTGCATATGATGACCCTCTGGTTCGTTCTGAGAGAGAGACTCTTAACCACGTCAAGGCATTTCCATTCACTCCCACAGCTGCTTGGAGGCTGGTCAGGAGTATCTGGGGGTCACTGATAACAGACGGCACAGAGAGGCACCCGGCAGAGAGAATATGGATAGAGTGTCCTGGCCTGTGGACAAAAAAAGGTAGATCCAGTACAGTTACAAGTGCTCTTTTGGTACCATGCTGAAGCCTGACTAAGACAGAGAATATTGTAGACTGTTCTTTGCTGACTTCTTGATTAGCCTGCTTAGAAAAGAAGCTGCCCGATGTTCAGCACTGTTGAGCAGCCAACAGCTCCTCCTAAAGTCAGCAGGAGCTGTTGTGTGTGGAGCACTTTGGAAACTAGACAACTTTAATTGTCTAAATATAGACTTAGGAGCCCAATGATAGGCTCCGATTTTTGTGACTCTTGACCTGAGTGATGGTTGCTTTAATACCAGTTCACGAATGATTCGTGAAGCCCACATTTGCCGAATTTTGTACCAGGTCAGTATTATTTTGCCAGCTGTAGGTGTAACATGCTTTAGCTTTCTCTGTGTGGCATGACTTACTATGGGGACTAGCTTTTCTCTCTTTTAGGTTGCCCATCACCGTATCTGAGCACCTTCCAAGTAAAACCAATAGCAACAGCAAAGTCCCTGGTGACTTCATAGAGCCTCTGGCACTGCTGCCTTCCCACCACAAAAACTCTGATTTGGGGTGAGGTTTTTGGTTTTGAATTTTTTTGTTTAGATTTTCTTCATTTCCATTTGAGGAGCAGGGAGTGGTTGGATAGAAGGGGGTGTCAGAATTGGGAGTATCTTCTTCTGATAGAAAGGCCTTTTGCAAGAGGAAGGGTTTTGCTGTGTTTCCTAAACACAGCCAGATTCTGGATCTAGTTGATCTCCTCTGGGAGTATGTTCCACAGCTGGAACCCCTCAACAGAGAATGCACTCCGGCACTTCTTTGAAATCCACTTTGTTCCAGAGGAGCATTGCTGTTGTGGTGGTTCATGGGACAAAATGTGGTCTATGATAGAGTTGGAGCTTGATCCATTAGGATTAGGGCATGGTTCCATAGTAGGTTTGTAAGCATGGTGCTAATGGATGGTAAGAGATAGTGCAGGTCGTGGGGTCTTCACCTTATTGAAATCACAAAACTGTTCTCTACCTCTCCAGCATGCCAAACACTCAGACATTTCTTCACTATTTAAAAGGCTTCTCTCCACAGAGTTTCCTCGTTTTGGGAATTATGAGACTATAATTCCCTACCCAACTTGTATGAGTTGTATTTTTTCTGGACGATGACTGTTCCCTTGCTCTCTCTTAGACTGCAGATTAGCATTGGTCAAACTTATGGGCATGTTTATTGTGAGTGATACATCCTTTCCCTCAACATATCAGGTTCTGCTCCATTGTGACCTTGGAACAGAATTGCATTTTCCAGTAGTGTTGATGTTTCTGTACTAATTTGAGGAGTGTTTATCTCTGTGCAATGTAACATGGAGCCCTTAGTGAAGTGGTCTCTTTACCTGTAACTTCATGTGTGCAATCAATTAGCAGGCCAGTTCCCTTCCTGAGATCACTACCCATTAGCAGCTGCTCATTGGAATGATTTGGATTTGCTGGGTTAAAAGGATCTTGAAAGCGCTCTCCTCTTGCTTCGTTTTTTGGCATCAGCCACGGTAACAGACAGAAGCACATAAATACTAGGCGTAAGAAATGCTGAGCTTTCTTCCCCTAGACCCTGCTCTTTTCAATTCCTCATTTCCCAGAGGAAGAGGTCTAATTGCTTCTTGAGTGACCCAGCTCCTCGTTGCATGACTGACTGGGCCCAGGAGGGCATTTCTGAGGACATTTATTTGTCAGATTCTTTATGTCTCTTTGGAGAATCCTGCTTTTTTCATTTCTACTCGGGCGTTCTCATCCTGCATCAGCTCCGTTGCGAGACCTGATGGATATGACCGTGTCAGGCAATATTTCAAATCCCTCTTCGCAAACACCTCCTGCACTACAGAAGGAGATATTGAGGTGAAGAATGTAATTGCTCCTCTGTTCAAAGTGTATCTGTAATGGTACGTGCGGCGCACGCACCAATATTCACAAGCGAAGCAGCTTTCTGCTTTGATGGGCAGTCTCCCACATAAAGTTTGGATTCTGAAGGTCTTCATATTGGTGGTTTAGTACCCACCAGATTACTACAGAAATACTATTTTCCTGGACACAGTGTCTTTCTGAAGACATAAGTCCACAGTTTTGTGAGGTTGGCGGGAAATGGGGGGAGAATAATAGAAGCGTAAGGCCAAATTCTTTGACATTATGCACTGCCAGCTATTTCAATGGGTATGGTGCAGAATTGAACCTAGATAGACTAGGGAAGGTAGCCTATTGGATAAGGCACTGAACTATGACTCCGGAGCTTTGGGTTTGATTCCCCATGTGACTTTGGATGAGCCTCTGAACTGACCCTGTGGCTCTGTTCCTCATGGGGGTAATGCCTTCCTCTCTCACAGAGATGTTGAGAGGATAACATGCATATTAGATGCTCAGATACCAATGAATCCATACTATGGGAGGAGGTTATAAAGGAAGTACAAGTCAGTGAACTTATTAATTAGGTTGTAGGCTACTAAGGTATAGGAAAGAGTTTTGGCAGTGAGGACGAAGGGGATTTTACTGTGGTAGAAACAAGAAGATTTAGGAACAGCCAGGATGTGGAGGGTAAAGGAGACAAAGGAGTTAAGGATGACACCAACCATGTGTTATCTTTACCTGCAGTGTGTAACTCAGATACTAGATGTCTCCCTGTGTTGTACAGAGTGCCAGGCAGATTGTGGTCCTTGATGGTAAATAAATGAGACAGAACTGGAACTGAAGCTGCATGGAAACCTGTTTGTTTGTGTCCGGGGTAGGTACTTTCTTTAGTAAAGTCCTCCTGTTTAAAGAGAGCTGTGATTCCATGTAGCACAACATGATGTCAGAAGTAAACCCGCAAGAGTGAAAGTTCTTGACTACAAAAAAATGCCCAATTTTGCTGCTGCAGATGGGTTTGAAATTTCACAGATGTACAAAAGGAATGGAATAGAGGTGAGATTGAGAGACAGGGAGGATTCAGAAGAATCCGCCTGAAAGGAGACTATGGAGGTGCCGTTCCTTCTGGCCTGGCAAATGTGAAGTAACTCTTGCTGTGGTGATATCTGAGTACAGCTGACCCCACCACAATCCCAATGCTAATTCCTCCTATCTCATTAACTCTCCCCTACAAATCCTCCGTAAATTGGCTGATCACAAATTAACGATGCCATAGAACTCAATGAGTTGCTAAGAGGCTCTAATGAATAAAGGAGGATTTTTAAAATAATACCCTCTTGTGTGTTTTTTGTATTTAATAGCCACTTGTTTCATAGTCACTGAAGCTCTCATGGATAGGCAGGTAAACGGGGTCAGTGTGTATGGAGTGTATTTGTTTATTAGTCATAATAACACTTTGCAATTTTATGGCACTGTTGATACAAAGACTACCGAATGCTTTGCTAACACCCACTTCCAAGCTCATCCACCTTTCGTCTTCCTGCAGGAGGCAAATGAGGGATGTTCAGGGGTCACTTCCCCCACCACTTGGGTGTGGTGGGGCAGGAAGTGAATCCTAGATCCCCAAAGGCTCCTAGTGTCCCATGATTTCAAATGGACTGGGATTTCAGTGGATCATTGAATTCACTGGACTTACCTTTATGTATCTGGGCCACAGAGAATCCCCTTCCCAACTGGAACTGCAGGGGGAATATATGGAGGTGCAATGGAATTTACCCAAGATGGCATCTGTGATTTGTTCCCAACATCATATGAGAAAGCCAGCCTCAGAGCCAAAAACAGCCCCCAGGGTGAAATCTCGGCCCCATTGAAGTGATTGGGAATTTTGCTCTTTGACTTCAATGGGACCAGGATTTCACTCCTTGAGTCCTGGCGTGTAGCCCAGTGTCTTAACCACAGTACTGTCATTCTTTCTCCAAACAATTCCCCCCTCTCTTATTGCTTCCAAATCCTGCTTCCAGCTCTTCACCTGCAGCCGCTGCTGGATCTGAGGGCAGCATTTGCCTCTCTGGGTTTGTAGATGGCTCATGAATATTGACCTTTTCCCTGCTCTCCGTAGACTCTTTTGTTCAGGGAGCAGGGCACGTACCTGGGGACCAAGCAGCTGTGTTTCTACATAAGAGTATAAGAATGGCTGTCCTGGGTCAGACCAAAGGTCCATCTAGCCCAGTATCCTGTCTACTGACAGTGGACAATGCCAGGTGCCCCGGAGTGAGTGAACCTAACAGGTAAAGATCAAGTGATTTCTCTCCTGCCATCCATCACCTCCCTGTGACAAACAGAGGCTAGGGACACTATTCCTTACCCATCCTGGCTAATAGCCATTAATGGACTTAACCTCCATGAATTTATCCAGTTCTCTTTTAAACCCTGTTATAGTCCTAGCCTTCACAGCCTCCTCAGGCAAGGAGTTCCACAGGTTGACTGTGCGCTGTGTGAAGAAGAACTTCCTTTTATTTGTTTTAAACCTGCTGCCCACTAATTTCATTGGGTGGCCCCTGGTTCTTCTATTATGAGAACAAGTAAATAACTTTTCCTTATTCACTTTCTCCACCCCACTCATGATTTTATATAGCTCTATCATATTTCCCTTAGTCTCCTCTTTTCCAAGCTGAAAAGACTCAAGACTCATAGACTTTAAGGTCAGAAGGGACCATTATGATCATCTAGTCTAACCTCCTGCACAATGCAGGCCACAGAATCTCACCAACACACTTCTGCAATAAACCTCTAACCTATGTCTGAGCTATTGAAGTCCTCCAGTCATGGTTTAAAGATTTCAAGGTGCAGAGAATCCTCCAACAAGTGACCCATGCCCCACACTGCAGAGGAAGGCAAAAAACCTCCAGGGCCTCTGCCAATCTGCCCTGGAGGATAATCCTTCCCCACCTCAAACAAGGCGGTCAACTAAACCCTGAGCATGTGAGCAAGACTCAACAGCCAGACAACCAGGAAAGAATTATCTGAAGTAATTCAGATTCCATCCCATCCAACATCCCATCACAGGCCATTGGGCATATTTATCATTAATAGTCAAAGATCAATTTGCCAAAATTAGGCTATCCTATCATACCATCTCCCCCATAAACTTATCAAACTTAGTCTTGAAGCCAGATATGTCTTTTGGCTCCACTGCTCCCCTTGCAAGGCTGTTTCAGAACTTCACTCCTCTGATGATTAGAAGCCTTCATCTAATCTCAAGTCTAAACTTCCTGCTGGCCAGTTTATATCCATTTGTTCTTGTGTCCACATTGGAACTGAGCTTAAATTATTCCTCTCCCTCCCTGGTATTCTGATATATTTATAGAAAGCCTTCTTTTGGTTAGGCTAAACCTAGTCTCTTTAATCTCTTCTCATATGGGATCCATTCCAAACCCCTAATCATTTTAGTTGCCTTTCTATGAACCTTTTCTAATGCCAGTATATCTTTTTTGAGATGAGGAGACCACATCTGTAGGCAGTATTCAAGATGTGAGTGCACCATGGATTTATATCAGGGGGATAAGATATTCTCCATCTTATCTTCTATCCCTTTTTAAATGATTCCTAACATCCTGTTCACTTTTTTGACTGCTGCTGCACAGTGCGTGGACGTCTTCAGAGAACTATCCACGATGACTCCAAGGAAGATGATGACTGACCCGGAGGTTGCTGGATGTATGTCTACCCCTCCAGGTTTCCCTTGGAACGTTGCATGAGAGTGAATGGACAGCCACACTTTTCTGTTTGTTGGGGTTAACGTTCACAAAGAACTCATGGCGTTGTGTTAACATGAATCCTGATCACTCTCCAGCATTCCCCTAGGTAATAATTAACTCCACAAAACACTGAGTAATATCTAGAGACCGCTGTGGAGCGAGAGGAAATCCCTTTGGCACTGACTCACCTCTGCACATTTGAGCTGCCCGCAGAGTGCTGGCAATGCCAGCTGGATATCAGTGGAAGAGGCCGTGGGTGCTTGTTTCATCACTGAATCTGTAATGTATGAACATCAGTTTATAACAGGGTGACAACAATTAGCCCTAGGTAGTGCATTCCACCTTTTAGACTTCAGCTGCCTCTTTCCTGCTTTTCCACCTCTCCACCTGCATGGTTCTGCTGCTGTAGGATTACTCATAATACCTAGCTCTTCCATAGCATCTTCTACCTGAGGGTCTTCAAGCATTTCGCAAACATGAATTGATTTGATTGGCTAAGTCTCAAAACACTCCTGGGTGGTAGGGAAGTATTTTTAGTCCCAGGTTCCAGACAGGGAACCTGAGGCACAAGGGCCCAGCCTCTCCAAAGTATTTAGGTGCCTGACTTCCATTGCTTTGGGCCAAAGAGTCTAAATGATTTCCCAAGGTCTGACAGTGAGTCCTTGTCAAACCGGGGATTAGACTCCATAGCTTCTCACCCTGTGCCGTTAGCACAAGTCCACATTGCCTCTCTCCGTTACGTTTGCTTTCCTATCACCCCTCCAGGCTCTGCTGCCCCAACCAGCCCTGCCATGCAGCCTAACCCCCACACCCTATATCTCCCTCGGCTCAGCCCTGCTCTGAGATGTTACACATCCCCACAGCTCACTGTTCCTCTAGAGAGTGCACAGCAGCCTCCGAGGCATTGGGCTGGCTCTAAATGGTCTGAAAGTACCTGTGGTGGATTCTCCATCACTTGAAATTGTTTAAATCAAGATAGATTTATTTTTTTTCTAAACGAGATGCTCTCATGCAAGCCCAGCTCTTGCACTGGACTTAATCCAGGGAAGTCCTGCGGCCCGCACGCTGCAGGGAGTCAGACTAGGTGAGCACAGGGGTCCTCGCTGGCCATAAATGCCTGTGAAGCATGCCAGCCCACCAAGGGAAAAGCAGCCCTTGCAAATCAGGCGTGCGGAAGCGTGCAGAAAAGCATCACTGCTCCGTGCCCCCATCTACCGCCGCTGTGCTTCCTTATATTGAAGAGAGCACATCCGCGTCTCTACAGACCCAGCTGCACAGCAGTCAGCGAGGTTTCGTGGATACTCCAGACACCTTCAATTTCCTAACAATCTAAAACTTAATTCTTCCCAATGGCAACCCGAGAACTCCAGTAGTACACAGTGGAGCTAAAGCTGTTATGGTTTTAGCATATTAAAACCATTTTAGTGCTCCGTAAGTGAATCATTTAATCTCCCATATGCAGAAACTTTAGCTATAATTGGGATTTAGCTTCTCAGTGGTTGGCTTATTATACAGCCTTCTGGGAGAAGCAGATGCCAAAGTGTATGTTTCCTCTAGTTGGCACCCATTTAGCTGTCCCGTGTGGAAAGGAAACATGTAGTAAAACATTTACTAGGACACCGAGAGATGGATGGAAAACATACCTGCGCTAGTTATGCAGCCCACAAAATTCTTCATGAAGAAAACAAATATAGGCCTTGTCTACACTACTGGCTGGATTGATGCGTAGAGATCCATCTACTGGGGATCGATTTATTGTGTCTCATCAGGACACGATAAATCAATCCCCAGAGGCACCCCTATCGACTCCGGAACTGCAGCTCACCAAAAGGCGCAAGGCAGAGTCGCCAGGGGAGCCCACCGTTGACCACTGCTGCTGTGAGGACGGCAGGTAAGTTGACCTAAGATGCGTCGACTTCAGGTACAGTTTTCACATACCTGAAGTGGCGTATCTTAGGTTGACCTTCACTACTAGTGTAGACCAGGCCATAGTTATAGATTTTTAGTATTTATATTCCAAGAGCACGCAAAGGCCTTAACCAAGATTGGGGCCTGGTAATGTTTGGATTGATACATAGTGAAAGACAGTCCCTGCTCCAAAGAGTTCACAGCATAAATAAATAAGCCCAACAAAAATGAGAGGGGAAACTGAGGCACAGAGAGGACTTGTGTCTTGCTCAAGGAGATACAGTAAGCTAATGAATGGCATAGCCAGGCATAGAATCCATGTCTCTGGAGTCCCAGTCCAGAGCTCTGTCCACTAGACTACACTACCTCCCTATTATAAGGGAAAATTATACTACAGTTTGTAATGGACACAAAGGTTATCGGCATCCCACTTTCTACTAGAGATCTGTTCCTTCCATCCTGATCCTGATGGGTGCTGAGTACTGTCAACGCCACTGAAACCATTGGGAGCAGCAGGCTCTCAGAACCTCTGAAAAATCAGACTGTTTACTTCAGTGATCAAATTTAGTTTAAATTTAAAAACTGTGCCCCGAAAGATTTGATGCTGCAATGCTGAAGTCAACGGCAAGTCTGTCGTCGATTCCAACAGGAGCACACCCAGCAGCTAAGTGAGCTGTGCAAGATCACACAGTAAATCGGTGGCAGAGGTGGGTGTATCCCTCCCAGAGACCTGACACCATGAGCCCATCACTCCCCCCCGCAAAATGAAGGTTATGATGTATAATGCTCCATTGTATTTTATAAGATCATTCAAAAGTTTTGGGTATGTGATGTTATTTGAATGACACATAAAAGGTGTTAAGAAGCAGGTTTGTTAGTAAAGAAAAGTATGGTTTTGTGGATGGAGATGCTGACCTTTGACCCCTCGCTCATGTGGGATGGCAGGGACCTGGGGTGCTGTGGAGTCAGAATGAAGGGGTATTGGGTCACTTCTGTGCAGGAGCATAGGTTCTGGAACTGGGGTGCTCCTGCACTCCCTGGTTTCCATTATATGCAGGGTTACAGTTTGGTTCATTGGCTCTCAGTACCTCCACTATAAAATTTGTTCCAGTGCCCCACATGCAGGAGATGTACTGAGAAGCTCAAAGGGGCTTGCACCTTCCCTGGGCAACATGTATTTTTCCTTGAGTCAGCATAGAAGGAGCTCATCAGAGCTGGGTTTTCTGTCCCCTCTGCTATCTTGGAACCTTCCCAGGGTAACTCAGGCAAAAAGCTTGATATGAATAAAGATGGGGTTGACCCAACCCTTCCTGTTATTTTGGGGAGGTTCAGATCCAAACTTGGGGCTGATGTTTGCTGCTCGGGTTCCATTCTCTGATCCCTCGCTGACTTGTGAGAATCATAGAAATGTCTGGCTAGAAGGGACCTCGAGCAGGCATCACGTCCAGCCCCCTGAGCCGAGGCAGGGCCAAGGAAACCTAGAGCATCTTTGAGAGGTGTTCTTCCAGCCTGTTCTTAAAAACCTCCAATGATGGGGATTCTGCAACCTTTCCTGTGTCTTACATACAACTCTCCCATTCATACACCCAGAATGATGTAAGCTTTTATTCCTGCTGAATCACATTGCTTACTCATATTCTATTTGTGATTCACTATAGCCCCTTTACTTTACAGCCATACAACTACCCATCCAGTTATTCACCATTTTGTTGTTATGCTTCTGATTTTTCCTTTCTTTGCATTTGTCTTTATTGAAGTTCATCTTGTTGATTTCAGACAAATTCTCTAATTTGTCAAGGATAGTTTCAATTCTAACCCTGTCCTCCAAAGTCCTAGCAACCCCGCCCACCTTGGTGTTATCCACAAATTTTAGAAACATTCGTCCCACTCCGTGATTCAAGTCTTTAATGAAAATATTGAACAGTACAAGACCCAGGACTGACCCCTGCAGAACCCAACTAGATATACCCTTCCAGTTGGACAGCAAAACATTGATAACCACTGTTTGAGTCTGGATAACTACTCATTGGGCTGGTCCTCACTAGGGCGGGGGATCAACTGTAGATACGCAATTTCAGCTACATTAATAACGTAGCTGAAATCGGCGTATCTACAGCCGACTTACCTGCCATTCTCACGGTGGCGGCGGGCGGCGGCGCACTCCCCCATTGACTCTAGCTTGCACCTTTTGGCGAGCTGGAGTTACGGAGTCGACGGGGGCGCCGCTGGTGATCGATTTATTGCGTCTTGACGAGATGCGATAAATCGATTGCCATAAGATCGATCTCTCCCCGCTCTAGTGAAGACAAGCCCTTTGAGTACAGTCTTTTAAGATCAGTTCTACGCCCAATTTATAGCAATTTCATTTAGACCACATTTCTCTAGTTTACTTATGGGAATGTCATGGGGGACTGTGTCAAAAGCCATACTAAAATTAAGATATATCACATCTCCTGATTCCTCTCATCCACTAGCCAGTTCAAAGAAGGAAATTAGATCAGTTTGACACAACTTGTTCTTGATAAATCCATGCTGCTGTTCTTGTAACCCTATTATCCTCTAGGTGTTTTATGTATTGATTGTTTAGTCATTTGTTCCAGTGTCTTTCCTGGTATTGATGTTACAGTGATTGGTCTACAATTCCCTGGGTCCCCTTTGTTCCCCTGTTTAAAGACAGGTGCTATGCTTTTGCTTCTCCAGTCCGCCAGGACCTTGCCTGTCATCCAAGAGTTCTCAAACATCATTGCTAATGGTTCTGAGATTGTTTCAGCAAGTTTCTTAAGTTCATCCTAGGACACTTAAGGAGAAATATGGATCTGGTTTCATGCTTTGCGTCTTCTCATGTTTTACTGAGACATAGATGATTCTCCGTGGATAAGTGTCACTTTGCAATGGGAAACAAGCAAGGGACGTAATTGATTATCCTTCTCCCAGCTTCACATGTAACAGGAGGAAAGACTTGAGCGGTGTCTGCTTCTCCAAGTGCAATCACCAACTGCCTCTCATCACACCTTCCTACACAACAGGGAGTGACTTAAGCAGAATAATCTTTGAGCTTGGCTACACTTGCACATTATTCTGTAATAAAGCCACCTAGGGCGCTCTACCTTATTCTCCGTCTACACTGGCAAGGCACGTAGAGCACTCTGACTCCCTGGCTAGAGCACTCCTGGTACTCCACCTTTGCAAGAGGGCTAACATCTCTTGCGTATTGGCTGAGACGCCCCGGTGTCAGTGTGAATGAGGAGTTGTGTTACTGCACTCTGATTGACCTCCGGAAACATCCCATAATCCCCTTCAATCAAGTGCCACTCTTGCCATTGTTGTGAAATTGGCTGCAGGAATGCAGAAGTGCCCTTTCAAAGCCCAGTTTCAGACAGCCAGCTGCTTATCTGCTCCAAGAAAAAGCAAACATTTACTGAGTGAGAGAGAGGCGGGTGGTGGGGGTGGGTAGGGGAGTCTGAACTTACAAGACAGCATGTTGACACACTCTCAGCACCCCAAAAACCCACTCTCTCTCCCCCAACATACACACAACACACTCCCTGTCACACTCCACTACACCCCCTGCATTTGAAAAGCACATTGCAGCCACTTGAACACTGAGATAGCTGCCCATAATGCACCGCTCCCAATGCCACTGCAAGTGCCACAAATATGGCCACGCCACTGCGCTTGCACCTGTCAGTGTGGCCAGACTGTGGCGCTTTCCCTAGTGCACTCTCCTAAGGCTGGTTTAACCCAAAATGCTCTACAGCTGCAAGTGTAGCCATACCCTGAGTGTCTTAAACGTACTGCCTCCGCCAGAGGCTCAGCTGATGGAAAGTGGGGCTGGATCAACTGATGAGGATGTGGGTCATTGCATGTGGTTCTTTAAGCTCACCAAATAATTGCACTTTAATACCAGGTGGCCATTTTCAGACCCCAAAATATCAGTCTTCACCACTTTTTTACACCAAAATAGGTTTTGATGCAAAAATTGATCTTTGCTAATATGATCCATTGACATTCCAGATTTGAAATTTGATGGGATTTGCTCACAGAAGGGAATATTTGTGTATAAATGAGTCTACAATCATTAAAAATGTTCAGCCCAAGAACATCCCTCATTATAACTCTCTTTAGTTTTCCTGAGGGGAGTGAAATGAGAAGGGAGCACAATAGAGTGAGTTGAAACATTCTGAAATTTAATTTTTCATCATAAAATATTGAATTAAAACAGTTTGCTGAATTTTTTCCCATTTTCAAGACAGCTAAGGCATAGGTCAACATGTTTTAAATTTTGAAATGTGGCTGAAAATGTGTTGAAATTTCAGCTAAAGGCAGGGAGGGAAAAAATTGCAGTTTTGGAGAACCGTTTCCCCTTCATTCTTTGGCCACTTCTAGTTTTCATTGCAAGTGCATTGCCTAGCATTGATAACACACCCCTAATGCATAGGAAGGAAATGTGTACCAAGGCAATAACTTGGTTCCTGTAGTACAACAGCAAGCAACAGTATGAAAGAGCAGTGAGGGAGATAGGAGGTGATCGCTCTTCCTGTTACGAAAGGGTCGTTAAAAGTTGATAGATGGTTTTCACTCTGATGATTGGTTCAGAAGCTAAGGGATATTGCCTAGAATCCAAGAAATGAACCTTAATCTCAAGAAAATCTAAAGCAATTTTTCACTCCGAGGGGGAGCCAGCATGTAGAATAGGCGACTGGGGAAGCTGATTGAAGAAAGACTCTCACTGAGTACAGGAGATATTTAAATTTCTTTCTGCCCAAGTAGTCATGCTGTGTTAATTTCAATGGTCTAAAATAAATGGACTCAGAGAATCAAAGGTGTTAGCATGACCCTGTCCACTGCACGACACGAACCAGTTAAAACATGGTTCTGGGCTAGAGTACAGAGACCTTGGCCTGTTCAGTCCCAGGGCAAAAAAGGCCATTCAAATCTTTAACATTAAAGATAGCTGGGGGACCGGGAGCGGGCGAGATGAGGAGGAAAAACAGTGAAACCATTTGAAATGGAAAGAAATATTAAGTAAGGTTTTCATGTGAATAATACTGCTTATTCCCCTTCCCCTTGGAGAGCCCCTCTCTTGCCCACCTAGCAGTGTTTTAGCTGGTATTAAAGACAGTAATAACTGGCCATTTGGGGGCAGAAGAGTGAGTTGAGATGGGCTGGAACTGAGGTGCTGGTTTTGACTTGTGACCTCGCTCCTGGAGAAACACAGGGGTGGCAGAACCAGGCGAGGTGGAGGGACAGTAGGGACTAGCACCCCCCGCAATGGAAACGTGGTGAGGGATGATCTATGTTTCCACCTCCACCTGTCATTCTACTACACGTTTGCCGGGGGAAAGTGAGAACAGAACCTGGAGGGGCTTCTTCAGTGCCTAGGATGGGGTGGGAGTGCCAGTAGGAACTGCCAGGCCCCTCCCCTTCCAGCCTGGAGCCAGCTGTCCCCCCATTCACTGAGTCTCAGGAGTTCTCCTCAGTTCCCATGCAGAGAACCCCCTCCCCAAACCCTCCGCCTCCACATTCCAAATGAGCATCCCCCAATTCTGCAGCGTCCTGGTCTGATCAACCACTCCGAGCCTTGGTGAGCTTATTCCAGGGTCTGGCTGTTTCAGGCATGGATTTGAGCCTCCTGACTGGTCACAGTGGTGTTGCGAAAGAGACAGTCCTGGCTGGCTAAGCCAGACCCTTCCCAAACAGAAACAGGAATGAGAAGCACGTTGTCCTAGGCGTTGTAGTGACATGGAGGCCAAGGTTTTCATGAAAAGGAGCCTAAACTCTTCAGGGCAAAGTCCAGCTTTTCTTACGGGTTTATATGTCACCTAGAACAGTGGGACCCTGACTGGGGTCCCTAGATGCTGCCACATCACAAATAATAAAAATTAATACTACTGGGCAGGGATGGTCTTTTTGTTCCGTGTTTGTACAGGACCTACCACAATAGGGTTCTGGGCCTCGACCATGACTCCTAGACTCTACAACAGGGGTTGGCAACCATATAGAGGTGGTGTGCCGAATCTTCACCTAGTCAGGCCTTCGCGTGCCAATCCAGAAGGGGCGGGGCTTTGGGCAGAAGGGGAGGGGCTGAAGGGGCCAGCAGGGGGAACCCCAGGGTGGGGGTAGGCTGAGTGGCTCAGCCCACTTGTTTTGGGGTTTCCCCCGCAGCCTCCTGCCAGCTGGGGTCCCACTGCCTGCCCCAGTCAGCTCCCGCTTCTAGCCTGGGTATAGGGAACCCAGGCTGACAGAGGGCTGGAAGGAGCTGCGGGGGAAAAACCCAAAGCTGCACGAGCTAAGTGCTCAGCTCCCGCTGCTTTGGTGTTTCCCCCGCTGGCGCCTTTCCAGCTGGGGTCCCCCGCCTGCCCCACTCAGCTCCTGCTGCCACCCTGGGTATAAGGAACCCAAGCTGGCAGCCGGAGCTGAGCGGGGCAGGCGACGGCTGGCAAGGCACCAGTGGGAGGAACCCCAAAGCCGTGGGGGGGCTGAGCTCTCCTTGCATGCCAGCCTAAATTGGCTCACGTGCCATGTTTGGCATAGGCACCCACGTGTGCCATAGGTTGCCGACCCCTGCTCTACAATAACACAAATAATAAACAATAATACATAAGTGCCCTGATTTTCAAAAGTATTGTGCATCAAATGTATGGAGCATCCCACTGAGGGAGCCAAGTATTATGACAGAAGCAAGAAATTAGACTATTACAGAGCCAGTAGCATTAGGGGTCCAAGTTCTGTGCTTTATGGACCCTGGGCCTCTAATCTTATCTGAGCTACCTACAATCCTTAACCAACCCTAGCAGCAATGTAACTATTACCAATCATGTGCACCAAGCCAGTCCATTACAGCTCTCGCTTACCCATTTACTAACTAGGCCCAACTTGTGCCTCAGTTAAACTAGTCAGGGGACTGGTTTTAAAAGGCACAAAACTCCTCAATGCTGAATTTTCCAGAGGAAGTTAGTAAATTACCTAAGAAAGAAACTTGGATCTCAGGAGCAGACAGTAAAATCCAGGTACTTCCACTTATATGACACCCATAAACAGTCTGCTATATTATACAGCATCTCCAACCCACACTGGGCCATTCTTAGTACTAGTTTTTATTTACACTTACATTACTATCCGAGCTGGTAAAACTGGGTTAGGGTTTAAGACTACTTCTTCCAATGCCATTTCTTATCACATTATCTGGAGAGCTGTTTGTGAAGCAGAATAATTGTTTTCTCCAGCGTAACCCGGCAACAAAAGCAAGACGATGAGATAGTGAATCTTAGCGGATCCCGAAAGAAATGGTGCCCTAAAAAGACAAAGATGTTTAAAAGAAAATCAGAAAAAAGTAGGGAAGGGGAGAGTTGTGGGTTTATTTTTTGATGAAGGATATCTAAGCAGCTGTAATAGAGGTCTGAGCACATGAAGGGCCAAATTCTGCTCTCCGAATGGAATAAACATAACCCCACTTGAAGTCGGTGTTGTTCCCGAGAATTCAGAATTAGCAATGCCTTAACACTGCGTGATCTGTCCTTTTAAAAAATGGAAGCATTAGTTTTGCTTAGTGTTTAGCATTTAGATAGTCCTAGTGATGTGGTGAACAAGATGGTGGGGGTAGATTTCCATGATGGTTGATGTTTGACTTACCCGGGCATCAACACAGCTACGTGTAGTGGGATGCCTGTCCCGTAGAAATAAGGAAAGACACAGGGCTTGGTTCTTCACTCTGTTACAGGCTATGTCTATGCAACAGGTTCTACAGCAGCACACCTACAGCATGGAAGGATTTTTTCTGTAACTGTACTTAGAGGTGATAGGTTGATGGATTCAATGTCCTGAATGCCATCTGAGGAGCAAATAGGGTGACCAGATAGCAAGAGTGAAAATTCGGGACAGGGAGTGGGGGGTAATAGGCACCTATATAAGACAAAGCCCCAAATATCAGGACTATCCTTATAAAATCGGGACATTTGGTCACCGTAAGCAGACAGGAAGTGGCTGGCCTTCCAGTGTGTCAGTCCATCGTCTTGACAATTCATAGGTCACCCACTGAAGGCAAAACTACCCTAGAATCCTGTGACACTACTCAGGGGTACCCAGGTTGGGAGGCACCTCACCGCCACCTGTCTTTAGTGTGACGCAGGCTTGGCTGTGCCTGCTGCAGATCAGCTCCCTGAAACAAGCGGCCTCTGCCAACACAGGGACTGCTTTCCTCACTTTCTCTCTACAGGAAGTGACAGGGACACCCCAATCACTGAATACGGGGAGCGTTCCCTGCAGTGTCAAAATCCTGATCCACCAAACACCCAGAATTGCCAGGCCTACTGCTCCCAAAGGACCAGTACACACCCGCGTATAAGATTCACTCAGCACCCTCACCTTGCTTAACACCACTGCGCTGACTTACATTTGAAGTAAAAACCAGACTAAGTTTGTGATCAAAACACAGAGATTCAAATGATAGTGAGTAAGAATGTTGGAAACAAAGGGTTCCATGTAAAACACAATCATTCCACACTTTCTAGAGACTAAACGAACAAGTAACTTTTTTTGTCTAGAGAAGTTTGTCTCCCCCAAAGTTCCCTGCAGGATTTTTCAAGCACGCCTGGTTTTAGAGCCCTTTTTCATGAAGCAAAAGAGCAATTCATTTTCTTCCCCAGTGAAGGGTG
Organism: Dermatemys mawii; assembly: GCA_007922305.1. Taxonomy (NCBI): domain Eukaryota; kingdom Metazoa; phylum Chordata; order Testudines; family Dermatemydidae; genus Dermatemys; species Dermatemys mawii. The sequence continues at coordinate 2,430,291 of ML677507.1, forward strand.
TCAGGGTGTCTTCTTTGCCTCCAAAATTCAGAGGAGGAAACCTTTGATGTATACCTTTGAATAAGGTCCACCCTCCCACAGGCGTTTTTTTAAATTCCCGTTCAGTTCCTTTTTGAAATTCTTACAATTTTTCATTGCATTCAGTCCAGACTGGTGATAGGGGACCCATTTTGACACATACAGTATTTAATCTACACATACGCAGCCGGATAGATAACTTTTCTGGGCTGAGAGACAACCTGTTTTGCAACTTTGCTGGTTACTAGTTTCTAGATACACTATAGAGCATATTTCTGGTATACAGACATGACTTTGTACACAGCAGATGTACATGCTTTGACAATACTATTGATGGCCAGTGTAACACCAGCTTTTATCTGAGATCTCACGTGACAGTCTTTGGTGAACCAGAATGTACATATCAGCACGAGGAGGTTCCTGTAGAGTAGTCCCTCCATCACCCCTTGTGAGTTGGCATGAACTGAGTCACACTATCACAGTCCAACCAATCCATCAGTAATACCATGCTTACCCGCTCCATTGGGATTCGTGTGAGTTAACTGCTGCCTGTCAAGCATGTAGGGATGTACTATAAAAGAGGAAGCTATTTCTGGTATTAGCGCTCTTTAGAACCCAGCAGTGTGTTTTCAAGGACACACTCCTCACTGCCAGCTAGCCTCATACCTGTTCAGTCCTTACTGGCCATGCACCAAAACCGTGCATGGCCAGAAAGACTTTATCGACATTAACCTCGGTGTCTTTGCTGCTTCTTGGGATTACAAGGGATCACTCCACAGTGATAGCCTTGAAAAGCCAGTCAGTGCCACTGGAGAGTGCTCATTGATTAGCTACCACTGCACGCACATGTACGCTAAAGCAGTGCTACTCAAAGTAGTGCCACTCGGCTGCCAGTCCACGGCGAGTTTTCAAGAAAGAATAGAATCATTTTAAAATTGCACCGGAATTCCAGCAAGAATAATTATCAGTCAATAAAGTCGACAATATGAAATCATACTAAGTTTTCATAGGCACATATTATAATAATGATAATTATGCCATGGGGCTAAGCATGTTTTGCATGAGATATGTGAGCACGCACTTACCCCCACTCCTTCGCATATAATAAAATATGGTACCGGTCCCTGGCACCCTGGAAAAAAATTGCCAATCCTCCACATCAGATAGTTTGAGAAGCACTGTGCTAAAGAACTGTGTAGACACCTTTTACCAGAGGGGCTTACAAACTTAATTGAGAGGATCTCAGTTGGGAAACTCCCGCGTGGTGCAATCCAGCCTTGGATACAACAACTCCCATGGTTTTTTGGGGAAGAGAGAGACTTCCTTCCCCAGGCTATGCAGAGAGAGCCCGCTGTTGGCTCCACTTTGGAGGGGCGCGAGGTCGTTTTTACGGAGCTCTGTCCCAATCGGAAGCTGCTGCGGCTTTGATCAAGCAGGGAGCCTCAGTGGCTGGTGTTGGGCTTCACCAGCAGGAGCCAGGAAAAAGGCTGTTGCTGCACCCACAACTGACTGAGACCCCAAGGGGTTGTCTGAGGCTGAGGGGTATCACCATTGAACCAGAACCCAGGGCTGCCGGCATCGGGTTTAAACAACTCCAGTCATCAGAGGGGTATGCAGCTTGAGAGGATCCCAAATTAGAAGAGTTCTACCCCTTAGGGGGATAGCTCGGTGGTTTGAGCATTGGCCTACTAAACCCAAGGCTGTAAATTTAGTCCTTGAGGGGGTTATTTAAGGATATGGGGGCAAAAATCTGTTGGATGATTTAATTGGGGATTGCTCTGAGCCGGGGGTTGGACTGGATGACCTCCTGAGGTCTATGCCAACCCTGGTATTGTATTGTATCCACTGGAGCAACAGAGTGCCATCCTCAGCAGCAGGCTTATCAAGCATCCCCCACAAGCAAGCACTGAGTACGCTGAAATCCAGAGGCACGCACAAATGGCAGCAGTGCAAAGGCAAGTTAGACACATTTCATTGACATCTGTAAACTGCAGATGTTCATTGATTTATCAAGCTGCCCACTGCTGATTTAAATGAATAGCGACTCAGTCTGTTATGCCAGGTTTCCTTAAACTCTTAAGTAAAGGTGTGTGAGCGCCAAGCTAAGTGTATGTCGGGGGTGTGTGGCTTCTAAGGGGTACTTCCGAGTTAGCCCACTGCAGAGATTAGTTTAGGTTTCTTCACGAAGGCTCCCCAGGGACACCAGCCAGATGGAGGCACCACCAATTTAAATTTCCTTTACAAGTCAAAGGATGGCAGCAGGGGTTGGACAGAGGATTACCCCTATTCTACATCACCGCTGGGAAACTCACGATCTTCTTGACTGTCAACAGCATCAGGCACAAAGGTGAGTGTTGCCTGCTGCCGAGTAACCCAGGCAGGAAAGGGGGGTACAATTGTAAAGGGTCTGTCTTAAAGGGGACACAATCAAATTCTTGTGGTCTCCAAACTCTGGATGTATAATGGTATCAATAGGTGAGGAACGTGATAATCAGGGTTCAAACCGCCCTGTTGTCCTGGGTGTCTGGACCCTGATTGTTACACGCCCCTTGTGAGTTTGTTGCTGGTGTTTTGGCCACTGGCCATGACAAAAACTTCCCTTTTGCCCACTCTCTTTTGGGAAGGGCTTTGGCTACTTTGTTTTCCAGCCCCTCAATGTTTAATTACATCTGAAATGGCCACCCCAGAGGCAGAGATTGAGGGGCACCTTTCCCCTTCTTTTACGTCCATACTTCCACTAGCAGCTGAGTCACACCCATGTGGGTCACCCAGACCGGTAAAGGGTTCTGTTGCTCCCTAAGGCGTGGGACTAGGGCTCTTACTACCCTGAGTCTGCCCTGCTCCCCATGGAGCTCTGCCCCACAATGCCTCTTAGTTGTGCCAGTGTTTCACTGCACCCTGCGGTTTTCCCCTGCTCCCAGCAGAGTCCTGGCCCACAGCTGTTTCCTAGAAGTTCCAATGATTCATTGTACCCAACAGTTTTCAGGCCACAGTAACACCCAGCCGTGCCTCAGTTTCCCCAGTTTCCATATCATGCTGGAACACCATTTCCCTAGCTGTGCTGGAGTCTCGCAACTTCCAGCAGTCTCCCTGGCTCTCAGTGACGTACTGGCCCACAGCTATTTACCAACTGTGCCAGGGTCCCATCGCTCCTCTCAGAATCATAGAATATCAGGGTTGGAAGGGATCTCAGGAGGTCACTTAGTCCAGCCCCCTGCTCAAATCAGACCCTGATCCACAGCAGCTTTTAGCTGTGTCATGCTCCTGGTCAGGAAGCTTCTAGTGCTCCAGCTCTGCCTCCCTAGGGTGACACCTGCCCCCAGCTCCATCCATCTCTCCTCTGCCGACAGCCATTTTCATCCCAGCCTCCCTCAGCTCTGGGCACCATTGCCGCTGGCTCTGCTGAATCATTTGGGGGACCCGCCTGCTTGGGCTCCAGCAGGCCCCGTAGGAGATTAAAGGGACACCCCGTGTCCTCTGGTTTGGAGCAGATGCCCCAGCCTGCCTGATGGCAGGTGAGTGCTCCCTGACCACAGGCTCCGATTGTGTCCAGTCAGCTGGTGACAGACCTGACAGGGCGTGCCGCTACGCTAACTGGTTCCGGGAGAGCTCAGCATCTGCGGATTTGCTCCTCTCACCTTTTCTGCTGCTCTCTCATCTCCACACTTCCCTTCGTTCTATTTCCTTTATCCGCAATGAACAGAAAATAAAAGCCATCACCTTATCTGGCTGTGCCCTGCCTTCTCACTCAGAATCACTTACGAGTCTAGGTTACCACTGCTTGAAGGGTGACCTGTAGCTAGCCAGCAAGCTGTGTGCAAACCACTGCCAACTCTGCCACTGTGACACTCTCCTCAGGGAGCCCAGGGCCGTCAGCCGCTGTCTTACCTCAGCTTGGGCTTAACGTGCGTGTCAGCCCCCTGTCTCGCCAGCAAATGCCTTGAGACTCTGACAGTCTGAACCTTCCCTGGCAGGCAACATTCAGTGAACCTGTTCCCCAGAACCATCTCTCTGCATTGGACACTCACAGAAAATAACCAAGTTCGCTGTCTCCAAAGACAGAGAATAAACCCCAGCCTGTTGGTTCAACTGGGAATCCCCACCTTCCTTTAGGGAAACAGCACTGAGATGGTTCATGGTAAAATGCAGCATATGTTTATTAACAAAAAGCAGAGATTTAAGTGCTGTGTAATGTAAGGCCCCAGGGGTCTAGGTCCCAAAACTGTAGAGCTACCAGGCAGTTAACATCTCCATGCTGCTACCCAGCAGAGGCTGTAACCAATCCTCACTCCTCTTCCTGTGATCCGCAGTGGACGTAGACCATGGGAAGTTCCACCTCAAGGGTTTGACAGGCAGCAGCCCCATCGCTCCTGATTGGGTCTGTGCCCTATATAAACCCAAGGGGAATTCCAGGAAGTGTCCACGCAACAATGTGGATCCTCTGTAGCTGCACAGGGTGACCAGATGTCCTGATTTTATAGGGACAGCCCCAATTTTTGAGTCTTTTTCTTGTATAGGCTCCTGTTACCCACCGTCACGATTTTTCACATTTGCTATCTGGTCACCCTAAGCTGCCATGACCATTCCAGTTTCATGCACTTGAACTTCGGGTTTGACCTTGGCTTGTTTTGGAGTTTGCCTCCTGACTCAGACCTTGAAATCTGACTTAGACTCTGACCCTTGGCATCAACCCTGGCCATGAATGGACTATGAACTTCTCAGCTACTCCAAGCCTCAGGTTTGCCCCTGCTTTGACCCTTGGCCCCAGCTGCTTTGGTCGGGATCCTGACACTAAGCAGAAACAATAGAAACTGACAATGATTACAAACAAAACAATATCTGCTTTCCAGTGTCCAAGACTTATCTTTAGCAAGCTATAATCTCTGCCTAAATAGCTTTCTCACATATGTCATGCCACAATGATCTCCAGCCCTTCTGGCAGGAGCATCCAACATTCACAGAGTTAAAGCGTGCTGTCCCCTTTGTTCCCTCAATGATGGATAACTAATAGGTTCTCTTTCCTCTTTATAGTCCTGTAAGCCTTTGAGACGTAAGGCCCTGAAGCCCTGTAAACCAGCAGGCAAAGGAGAATCAGTAGGCAAAACTGAGGTTGTTACTATTGTTAAAGGCTGCTTCTGTAACCATGTAGCTCGGCAGCACATCTGACCCATCTCAAGGAAGGAAGCCCAAGGTCACGTGACTAAATCTTGTGTATTGACCTTAGCACGGTCTTAGTCAGTGGCAGTGACTACGGGGCATTTAGAACTTGCACCATCTCCGTACAAACGCCTTGGATTACAGGCTGCAAACTCTGGGTTGACTGCAACCAAGCCAAGATTTTTCTCTTCCAGGGGATGAGCCTGAGTGGCGCTCAGCACCCTCAGCTCCCACCAAGCCCCAAGGTCCAGAGGGCACCTGTACCAGTCAAGATTCTCCAGCCAGCCCTGCATGTGCTTCACACTCAGTGCTCTTTTAGCCGCCCAGAGATAGCGTCCATTGAGTCTCATAATTGCTATGAAAATGCCGGCTGATTTGCTCTGATATTTACAACTCAGTCATATTTTAATACTCAGCGGTAACATTTCTGATTGTTTTCCTTTCACGTCGGTATTTATGCTTCAGTTGATTTGGGCCAAGGAGATGTATTTCAGGATGAGTAATTATCCCGGGGACGATGTACATGGTGAAAAATTAATGAAAGGAGCTACCGGTTCATTTGTTTGATCTTCTCACATAGATGGGGGAAAAAGCCCATCCATACTGATAAGGAAAATACTTGTCTTTTTAAAAATCTTTAATTAAAGTTGTAAGAGGAGAATCACAATCGGGTGCAGTTGGATTATATGTGATTCTTCGTACTGCTAATATTTTGTTTTCCCTGGCCGCCTCCACCCAGACATCGCCAATAGATTTACAAACATTGCCCAACAAAGCCTGACATCTTAGGCAGGGATTGCTTTCTCCATTTTATAAATGTGTAAATCAAGACAAAAGAAAGGGGAAAGAGCGTGTTAAAAAAAAACAAAAATCCCACAGGAGGTCAGTAACACAACACAAGTGAGCAGCAGCTCTTGCTCCAAACACTACACTAAATTCCATCTTTAGTTTTAGGGGTTTTAAAGAATTCTTTGTGTTTTAACCTTGGTTTTGTGGCTAATTTTTTCATGCACCAGACTAAAGCCATAACATGTGAAGATGGCACACACGCTGCTGTCCTGTGCTTGATTTAGATCTGCTAGGTAAGAGGCAGCCTGATTAACTCCGTTTTTCAGCCTTGCCCTGGTTAATGCAGCGGGTCAGCGGCAAAGCTGAGGACACAAACTCAGGTCTTCTGAACTTCACTCGAGCATTCACCCATCAGCCATGCTGTCTCTCGCTGCCCATGGTGGGGTAGAACGAGGGTTATAATACCACCCACCTTGGAGGAAAGTTTGAAAGGGTGCTCTTGTTGTCTACTCACCACCCTAATGGTCAGGGCAGCCACTCTCTGCTTCTGGCATTGCCCCAGATTTCCTGGGTCACCTTAAATGAACCTACTGAGTCCCAGTTTTAAGAGGTCCCATTCGTCCCTTAGCCTCAGTGCTTCCTGGATCAGTATTTTGGAGACTCAAGCCTTGGCGTGGTATTTTCCAGTACCAGGTCCACTAATCTTTTTGTGCTTTGGAAAGTGTTGTGAAGCAAAAGGTATTTTAGACGTGCAATATAGTACAATTCACTCCCACCTGTCCACCCCATGTATTTACTGCCTACCTCACTTGGGCCTCTTCTCCACAGTATCAACGGAAGCGAACAATAGACAGATTTGGCCAGCTCTCCAAGTGCACCAATGGGAGAATAGACCAGGCAGATGATGGGTAACTCCAAAACTTAATATTACTGCAGTCAGCCATTTTTGTGCATCCAGCCGAAAACCAAATGTCCCATAACTAGAAATAATCTTATGCTCTGAGAGGCCAGGCCAAATAGCGGCACATTTGCAGTTCTGCTAATCAGAATGGGAGGATGGGACACTAAAGATACCATGAGAATGTAAGGAGTGTTTGGACAGCCGTTCTTGGTTAAGTGCCCCCGACATGTAAGTTTTATTGTTGTTATGGTTAGAAGCACTAGAAATGTTTCAAGGCTAAGTGCTAATGAGTAGTTTGCTGAAATTAGGAGAATGGTCGACCCACTCGGGCTTTACTAGGGTGACCCACTAAAATGACTATGAGTTATGTGCTTAAGCTAGCTATAAAAGATTAGGCAAAAGGATATCAGTTGGAGGTCACTTTTCGTTGGGCAAGCAGCTGGCACCTAAACGCTCCAGCAGCTAGGCAGAAGGCAGACCCCCTGAAGGCTGGTTGCTGGTTCCTCGACACCATCTCAAACTTTGGATAAAGAGAAACCTCTGTGATTCTCTAAACCTATCGCTACAGCCTCTTTCTGTGTGCACTTGAGCCCTCATAAAAAGTAGTTTTAGGTAACAGCACTTTTATTTGTACCAATCATTTATCAGGTGGAGGAGCTGTGTCCCCACTGATTGATTCCTGACACCGTCTGGAGAGAAACAATTACGTTTCCATGGCTTTGGGTTCTGAAACCCCCTCCCCCGGGTAACACAGGTTACATCCCACTTGCCTCCTGGCGGGTGTTTGGGAGAGCAATGCAATTGACAAGCAGTTTCTTCACTGGACTATCCAATCCAAGCTGTGATCTTGGCTGTCCTTTCCTAGCCCGGGTCTCTCTGGACTGACCTACAGAAGGAGAGCGAATCGGGGTGCCCTGAAAAGAGCCCCTGCTTAGTGTTAGCCAGAGCCTGCAGTGAAAGGCCCTGTGCTTTCCACCAGACCCAGCACACTGTGGGAGTGACATGGGCTCCAAGCCAGGCTGGATGCACTGGAGAAGGCTGCTAGCACTTTGTCTTAGTAGTGAGTCTTGGTATATTAAATCGAGGCTTCCAGTACCATATCAGGAATCCAGCTGGTTCAAGAGCCCTTCTCCAGGCAGCCCGTTATTTCTCTCTCCGCTGCACTAATGCGGCAGATAATAGGGCTGTGGGAACGTTACACACTGAGCAAAACCCATTTCCGCTGTGTGATACTGTAACGAGCTGGGCTGCTCGCTGAAGATCCCCGGGATGGGAATTATAGAAAGATGAGATCGTCCTACATATAAATGAGTCCCCTAGTTCACCCCTCTCGCTCCCACAAGCGTTTGCAAAACCATTCGGCCCCATAACTGTGCCACCCTGTGTGATGGGTCCTCAGGGGCCTGCTTAGCTCAGGCGATCCTGACAGGCAGCTCTCTAATCTCAGGCACCCCCATACAGAAAGTAGCTTCATAAATCTCCCCCCGTGAAATGACCCACCACGGCTCCAGGCTTTCAGCTCAAACGCCCTCAGGCAAAATCGTGTGAACAGCATCCGCCGCAGACAGAATGGCTTCCATCCAATGCAACTCCGTGGGACGGCCGATGCTGGGAGCTACTCTGGTCTCTTTCCTCGGTTTGGATTCTGCTTCTCTTTCTGATTTTAATTAATGGCTTTATCCTCGCTCCTTGCGCCACCCTGCAGCTCATGCCGAGCGGGCATTCCACTTCTTGGTAACCTCTAACCCTTATCCCGGGTAGCAGGAAGTTACTGCAATGGTTGCTAGGGTGCACCTGTGCTGTTTTGTATCTGCTAGCCTGCTCCCCACCCCCACCTTTGTTTCCCTGCTCTGGAAACAGCCGGTTTAGGAGCACGTTGTCCCACACAACATGTTGCAGGGCCCTGGTTTGTACACACGGCGCTGTTGTTTTCCAAGGCCGATTCTGCTAACCGCATTCGGAGAATTTCAATTTTCCACTACCCAGTGGAAAACAACGGGGAGAAAATGTATCCTCCAGGTTGCTGAGGTCTTGGCATGTATACAAGGAGGGTAGCTGCTTGTGGCAGGATTGCTGCAACCATTCAATGCCCAGAAAGCTGGTGACTATAATATGAGTTTGCACGTGCTCTTTGTTGGGTTTGGGGGGAGGGCGGGAAATAAGGAGACTGTGAACCCTTTACCCAGGCGAAATTCCCATTAACTTCAACCCAGCTCTCCCAAAGTCCAGTCCAGAGTCGCAACCACACGAAAATCCTGCTTCTCTTAAGGATGAGAGCGAGAGTTTTACGTAAATAAGGACTGAGCTTATATGAAATGTTCTTCAGCTCCCCTCCTGTGGGTGGCCCACAAAAGATGGGCGGGAATAATACCACACAGCTAACAGAGTCTGTACTTTAGCTAAAGTCATAGAGTTCTGTAGCTTGGTAATGAAGGTCTCAGGTTCTGCCCTACTCATGATTCATAATGACCCCAGGATTAGACTGATTGGGTATGTCCTCTACTAGGGAATGGTGAAGAATCATGAGAGCTTTCTATTTACGTAGAGCTCTTCACCTCTACGGCCTCTGGGAGCTCTCCAAACTCTTTGCAGCCCTGCGGCCCAATTCTCCACTGCCATGCACCCAGGTCTGCAGCCTATGCGTAGAGAGGAAAGATTTGATAGCTCATTTGGATATGTTTGCTTATAGAATGTAAGGATGTCAAAAGCGTCATGGTCAACAACAGATCTTCTATGGGCTGGCTTCAAATACAGAGGCTCCCACATAGCTTTGAGTCATCACACTTCTCTGTGGAGACAGTTTTCTTCAGGCTCGATCCAAGCTCATGGAACAAACTCCCTCGAGAACCCAAGGTCCATGGATCCAAGACGCAAGCCAGTGAAAGTGGTATGTGGAGTGAGAGGTGGTCTGAACTGGACCAGGGATTTCACGGCCCATTAGCCTATGTAACCACGACGTGCAGTGACACCAATGAAGTCAGGTGAATTATATAAATTCGCCGTCTATCTTCAGTGCTTGCCACCTCGAGTCTTTAATTTCAGGCTGGGCAGAGCTCATATAGTGCCAGTGGCAGGTTTTAATCCTGGAGGGATGGGGAGTGTCCCCCTAGAGAAATTGATTAGGACATAAAATTGAGAGAGCCACCTCGTCCTCTGGTGGTGGTTCGTGGGAGGAGGAAGAGGTCATTCCAGCCACACATCATTTTCACGTCGGCGCTGGTTATAAATAAAGATCTCCCTCTCCAGCTTCTGCTGCCTTCTTGGGCCCCGGTGATTAATGTCTCAGGTCCAGCCCATGCACAGAGAGTTTGTCAGACAGGTACGTGCCACTTCCCACCAAAGAAACAGTTTCCACTACATCAGCTAGCGGTTCAGAGAGCGAGGCAGCGCTGAACTTGGGCAGAAAAAAGTGGGGGAGCAATCTAGCATAATCTGCGTGCAGCCTTTTTGATAAGACAGTGCTTCAAGTGCCCCCTTGATTTATTTGCCAGGTCTGTGACCCCGGGCAACATCCCCTGGCCCCGCCCTTTAAATACTGGAAAGAGGCACCATCCAGAGGAGTTGTGACCAGTAATTGATTCTGTTTTCAGGGGAAGAGGCTGTTGGCCAGCCAGCGAAAGTTGGAGGAGGCGTGAAAAGCTGAGCACCCCAGGGAGAGAGGGCGTGTGTGTGGTGGGGGCAGGGGTGGAATGGAAGAGGTAAAGGGTGGCAAGAGAAAAGGAGAGGGTGATTTCTCAGTGCTGGACAAGCAGGAGGGCTTGGGGTGAGCAGAGTAAGTGTGGGCATTTGTATAAAGGGAAGGGATGTGGGTGGAGCGTTTGCCAGAACTAATAATCACCCCTCCTCTCCTCTCTTCCCTTCCCCTCTCTGCTGGTTCTATACTGTGCTGGTATATGTGTCCTGTCTGCATATTCACCCCTCTTGCTATAGTGTCTGAGCACTTCCATCTTTCTTCCTCCCCACACCCCTGGGAGGCAGGGAAGCATGTTGATGGGGAAATGAGGAACAGAGTGCGTGATTTGCAAGATCTTGTGGGGGACGCAGGGCTAGCCCCAGGCTCTCTGGCTAGGCTAGTGCCTAACCACTAGGCCATCCTCATCGCTTACTGTTGGCCTGTCTGGTCTACTCAGGACATCAGCTCTTTGGACCAGGGCCCAGCATCCAGCATGATCCTGACTGGGGATTTGAAGTGCTGCCTTCATGTGAATCAATAGTAAGAGGCAGAGAGAGGGGAATGGGGCAAGCAATAGGAAGGCGAAAGCTAGAGCAAGGGAGGAGAACAAGAGAAGGGGACGTGGGAAAGAGATAAAGGAAGAAGGAAAAGGGGGTAGAGAGATAATAAAGAGCCAGAGAGCCCGTGAAGTACAGTAGGGATTTCACTCTTGCTAATTGCTACTACATGAAGGGTGCCTGGGGAACTATGGTGAGCCATGGCAGTACAAGACAGTAGGCGAGAGGAAAGCAAAGGGATTGTGAAAAGGAGGAACGAGAGACTGAGAATTTAAAGCAGGCACGAGCTACAAAAAATCAAAAATAAATAATGCTGAAAAAATGATTTTCATTTTCGCTCCCCAGTCTTCTGAGGCGAGCGGAGACTTTAATTTGCCTCCTTCCCATGGAATAACCCCTCCTGATTCATTCAGCTCCGCGCATCTACCTGGCTCGCTAACCTATAGTATCAATTTATATGCTAATGGCCTTCGTTTGTAAATCAAGGCAGCCCTTGGCCAGGCCTCCCTTCCAACCATCCTCGCCCCGAAAAAACATTCACTCGGTGCAAAAGGCCGTTCATTTCTGAATACAGGGCAGGGACTAGCGGACTCTGAAATAGAAAAAAGCATCAAATCTGAAATAATTGGATCATTGATGGAGTTCGTCCCTGCAGATTAGGTTGCCGTTTCATCTCAGCCCCTCACCTGCTTGGCAGGAGCCTTTTTACAGAGTTTTATAATTAGTCAAGCTTGGGAAGGAAAAAAAAAATCCATCCGGCATGCCAGCTGTCCCCCACTTTCTCCTTTGTGACTCAGCGCTCTCACGTGGCAAGGCAGGACGGCTGAGGAAACTGGGCACAGGCACCGGTCCCATTTGTTTGTAGGTCACTGGCTTACTCCTGGGGCAGGGTGAGATGACAGAGAGTTATCACTCGGTGGCTTCCGTAGAATGAGTTGGTTGGCATCAGTCCAGTTCTGGGTGAACTGGTCCCCCTGCTGCTGGGCGTGGGGCACCGAATGGGCATTCTACAGAGCAGTGGTTCTCAGGTACAAGAACATCCAGCTATGAGAACACGGTAGCTCAACGCATTTGGCATTGAAAGCCATTGCATGCTGAGGTGACGATACAGCCCCACCTGGATACCAGCGCCTACGAACTGCAAGGCCTCAAAGCCAAATCTCTATTTATTAGCAACAAGGGAAAGAAAGACAAAGCAATCACACGCCAAACATACCCCCCAAATGCCATCTTCCATGGTTTGTAGGCTTTGCCTTCACCATAGTGCCTTCTTACTGCCCACTTTCTTAGGTTATAGCTTTAAGAGAGCTCCCAGCCTGCCCTGCTTTAAAAGGGATAGCAGCATCCTATCGCTGAAGCTATGGGCCTGACCCACAGCCCATGGGAGTCTCTTCATTGCCTCCAGTGGAGTTTGGTGTTGGACCTACATAATCTATCTGCTCACTGTGGGAGCAGGAATGATGAGGTGAAATTCTGAATGAAAAATGGATGAACATAACCTCAAGCCCAGCAACAAGCTGCCATCACAGTCTAGTAAAACAAAGAGAGAGAAGAGCTGGGCGCTGTCAGTCACAGAGTGGAGCTACGTTACTGCAGAATGCATTGCACTCACCTCTCGGCCTTGCATCTTCCTGACACGTCCACTTAAAGGAGAGCTCTGGTCTGGTGTGCCTGAAACACACACCTGAACGAGCCAGAGCTCTCCCTAGAAGGAGACTGGGGTAGTGCAGGGTCACGGTGGAGGCTTAGGGCTTGTCTACACTACCCACCGCATCGGCGGGCAGCGATCAATCCAGCAGGGGTCAATTTATCGTGTCTAGTCTAGACACAATAAATCAAGTGCTGAGTGCTCACCTGTCGACTCTGGTACTCCACCAGAACGAGACGTGTAAGTGGGTCAACGGGAGTGCGTCAGCTGTCGACTTACCACAGTGAAGACACCACGGTAAGTCGACTTCAGCTACGCTGTTCGCGTAACTGAAGTTTGTGATCAACTTTCTATAGACCCCACACAGTAGTGGAGACAAGCCCTTAGCTGTAGTCTCATGTTGGATGCACTCAAGTGTTGTAGGATGGGCCAGTCCCTTTGGTGGGAACCTGTCACCACCACCACCTTCCTCCTCCTCCTCATTAGCACAGTCTCTATTGTTTTCCACTGACGGGATGATTTTGCTCCCTATTAAGTCCACGTTGTCAGGAGCTTGTCGTGTTTCTGTGTAATGTATTTATCACACCCTAGGCTTCACCAGGTGATGGGCTCAGGGTTGGACAGTCAGTCACCGGGTAGGCCACCTGTAGCAGGCAACATGGGCTCAACACAGCTCACACACAGGCCGGAGTATGTTGCAGCTACTTGGTCTCTCAGGCGGGTTGTTCCTCTCTGGTCCTTGCAAATGGTTCTAGCTTCCACTTGGTCCACCAGAGGGAGCTCGGTGTTCCGCCACTCAGAACAGGGCCCCATACGGGAGCACAGCCTCCGAGTAACAGAGTCCTTGCCCTAAAAAGTGAACAATGTCAATACACAAGCCAGACAACTGAAGAGTCAATCCTCCACCCCCCAACCCCTACACTTTTATCAACGGAGGGAGCTGAGGATGTCAGTGAAGCTATGCTTTACACCAGCTCAGGATTTGGCCCCTAGGATGCCATTGAGAAGACACTCAAGAAACCGAGAGGAGCAAGCACATTCCCTCACCATTGACAGGTTCCCTGGCGGGTGACAGCAACTAGCTGCTGAACTAATAGGTTCATAGTCCATGCAGCCAGAGCCGACTTGATAGCACGACGTGATAGCAGCAGTGCCGCTATGAGCTAATGGACGGACATCCCACCATATGCATCCTGCCTATGCAGTCATCACTGATTGGCAGAGTCCAAGGCTGTAGGGTGAACTGCAACCAGTGCAGAAGGTGGGATCGAAAATGAGGCAACACTGAGCTCCTGGGGGCTTGAGCGGAGCCTTAGGGCAGGTCTACACTCCGGCGGGGATTGACGCTGTGAGATCGATCTATCGGGGGTCGATTCATCAAGTCTACTCTACACACGATAAATTGATCCCCGAGCGCTCTCCCATCGATTCCTGTACTCGACTGCCGCGAGAGGCACAGGTGAAGTCGACGGGTGATCGGCAGCAGTCGACTCACTGCTGTGAAGATGCTGTGGTAGGTCGATCTAATACTAAGTAGGTTGATCTAATACTTTAGAGCAAACCCCCCCCTCTGGTGTAGACTGGGCCTCAGAGACCCTTCCACACTATGTAGCAATGGCCAGCAGGGTGAGGAAAGCGTGTCAGAGGCGTCACTCCTGGGGGGGCCAACAATGATTGAATCTAGGACATCTACAGGCCGCGCTAAAGGCCATAGCTTGGTTAGGGCCATGATTGTAGCAGAGTCTTCAACAGCTGTCTGTAGCCTTGCCACAAGAAAGGGACGGAGACGTCTACGGTGCAAAGGGGGGGGCCAGCACCTGCCTCACTGCCGCCTGGGTTGTTCCCGTTCAATGGAGAGATGGCATCTGTATCAACCACCCTTTCACTAACACCCAACTGGCCATACATAGGAGCTAGCCCAAATAGCAGAGCCCCGAAGAGAAGAGGAAGGAAGGCAAGAGCAGAGAGGCTGTGGGATTGAGAGGCAGCATGTCTAGTGCAGTGTTTCGCGACAACCGGTCCGTGGATCAATGCTGGTCCCTGAGATCTCCCAGGAAGGCAGCAAGACGGTCCCTGGTATCAAAAAGATTGAGAAACACTGGGCTAGTGGATAGAGAACTAGCCAGGGAGTCAGGAGAACTGTAAGCTCTTCCCAACTCTGATCTGGTGAGGGCCGGTCATGTCACTTCTGTCCCACCTCCACCCCACCCCCACGTCGCCCATCTTGTGCCTGTTTCGATGGTACGGCCACTGAGGATGGGTTTGCTTCATACAGAGAGCAAACACCACTCCTAGCATGAGGGAGCCCTGACATTGGCACGGGCGTCTAGGCCCTATTGACAGCCGGTCAAACCATCAGCGAATGGCATGTAGCTGCCAATTACATTTGCGCTGTGGCCAGTGACTGATCAAAGCCAATGCACTCAAATGAGCCATTCAACCCAGCTGCTTTGATGGCCCGTCCCTAAGACGAAACCTCAGCCCACGCAGCCCCAGAGATGGTGATTTGCCTTTTAACTGAATTAGTTCCACTGACTGGGCGCTCCTTTGGATTCCTCTTTTCTATCTCCCTTCCTTCCTGCATCCTCCTCCTCCCTCGGTTTCTCCCACCGCTTGTACAAGCAAATCACTCCCTTCATTTGCATCGCTAGCCTGGGCCATTGTCCCCTCGCCCCAGCGCGGGTGCATCACGAGGGCTCTGCGCAGAGCTGTATTTTAATTTACAATTTCCATCGCTTTGAAGCTGACATTTTCCATTACAGAGAAAAATGCCCCTGCCCTGATGCATCAAGTCCTGAGTCCAGGCGCGGAGTAAACCACCCCCCCCCCCCACCTCCTCCGTCTCTCCTTTTATTTGAGCTTTGGGCTGGGCGGGAGAATTCCATCGCAAACACCCAGCCTTGCAGGGAGTGGTGGTTTGGAGTCTACTTCTAGGGTGAAGCCCCCTCCCCATTACAGCCCTCTGATAACCTCTGTGGACCTGAACGGCAGTCCCATGCCTCCTTAATTCCCAGGCGCGGGATCCAGCACAAACTCCCATAGCACTGGTAGCGCTAGGACCAACGTGAACAGGGTGCTCGCCTGAACCACTGTGGGTATGAGTTCAATGGGAGCTTTGCCTGAGTAAGGACTGCGTTAGCTCAGCAGAATTTGTCCCATAGAGACTAACAGGATCTAGAAAACTCGGCCTGCATGACAATAGCTTCTCTTTCCTTTGTGTATTATTATTAACGGTTATTTGAATGACGGGCCAACAGGGCCCTGCTGTGCTAGGCACTGCCCAGACACTTAGCAGGAGCCAATCCATGCCCTGATGATACACTCTTCACAGACCAGATGAATAAAAGGTGGACGATCGAATGTACTGGTCCCAATTTACAGATAGGAGAACTGAGGCCCAGCAAGGTTAAGGGCTAGAGCCACAAAGGGATTTAGGCACCCAACTGCCCCTTTATGTCCCTAAGACCCAAATTTGGAGCCTCAGAACCCACTTTGCTGCCTCTTACCCCTGCCTATGTTTCTGCATATAAAGCCACCTAATTTCTGCCCATACACAGCTGCCTCCCTACAGCCTGATGGAACCAACGGCCTGCACACTGGCAAGATTCACGACCTCGGCATTCCCCTACAGGGCCAGGAGCTGGGTGAGCTCAGGGGCTGCCTCCGAGCACAGCAAGATGATGAGCAGCTCAAAGCACAGTGGCTAGAGAAGGAAGAGCAGGGGTCTGGACCTGACTCTCCCCCCACAGAGGGCTGAGCTCTGACCCCCAGACTAGAGAGTCTGTCTTACCCAGTGACTGAGTAAGTACTTCATACACAGTGGGACCACTTCAACACAGGCAGCCAGAGAAGCCCAACCCCCACCCCAAGTGCCCCACTCTCCTGGGAAGCAGGAAGCCTAGATTCAGGCTGCTGCTCTGAATCCAACAGACTGGAGAGTTGAACTGGGCTCTCCCACATGTGGGGCAAGTATGCTAGCCACTGGGCTACAGCCAGCTTTTGCAGGAAAGGGCCAATCCAGCCAATGGCAGGGGACCAGCAAGGTGATCCCCCAGTGCAGTTTTCAACTGCCTGAGTGGGCAGGAGCACCCAGCGGCCCAGCAGTGGTGCCAGCACGGGGCTCCCTGTCTCCCCATCCCAATGCTCCCTATTGGACTGGCCCACTGCGGGCTCATTTCAGTACCGCCAGCCCCTGGATGCTGCTGCCGGCCGCTGGGACCAGCCTCTCCCAGCTGGCTCCGGGCAGCCCAGGATAGGAACACGAGCAGCCTCCCTGCCCTAACTAAATGGCAGCCTTAGCCCCTGCCTCCTCCCTGACCCCTGCTGGCTCGAGGGTCCCTGGCGCCACGATTCCAGCTGGAGGGCCTGGCAGGCGGGGCAGGACCCGGGTGCCAGCCGTGCTCCTGGCTGTGTGAAGTAGTTCCTGCTGCACAGGCATACAGCATAAAGGGACTATTGGTGGTGTGACCGGGCACCCCTCTGTCTGGCATTACGGAGGGGTGGCCAGGCCAAAGTCCAGCGGCAGTGCGACCCTGGGCGCCAAGTGCCGGCTGCACCACTCCAGGTTGGAGTTCAGGTGCTGGAGCACTGCTCCGGGCCACGCCAGCAGCACTATGCCCCCGGCCTTCTACATAGAGTGGGCCCCTGTGCACCAGCCACTCCGCCATCAGTGGGCCTGGCTTAGGTGCGTGATTCCAGGACAGGGTCACTGCTGTGACTCCCAAGCCAAGGGAAACGTTTCCCTCTGGTCCGGAGTTAGATCCTCACTACCATTGAAGCTTGAGGCTTTGGCATTTCCTATGGGATCACTTGGGCAGCTCCCCGCTCAGTGTGCCGGCTTCTGTAAATCCCATTCTTGGGCACCCAACTTCCCCGTGCCTTGTAGAGGGAGCCTAATTCCCCTTTGTGAAGCTAACCCTAAGTGGCCTGCCTGAAGTCACCCACGGCAACACTATGGTAGAGCTAAGAACTGACTCCAGATCTCCTGGGTCTCTGCCCAGGGCCTTAGCCATGACATCATCCTTCCCCAAATGGATCTGGTTTTACTGCAGCGGCGTGCGATTAGCACGGTCAAACAAGAACCCAAGGGCATGTTTTCTCGCTCGCTCTCTGCCTGGCTCTGGGAATGAGCCCTGTCATTACAATGTTACACTGGCTGTATGCTCAGAGCAAGTGGCCAGGTGCTAACCTGCCCCGGAATATAAACGTTAATCTCAGCTGACGGGAAAACCTCACACTCGCTAATTACCTGATTGTCTGAGCCGCTCCAAAAGAAAACAAAACCCCAACTAGTCAGCCCCATCCGCAACGGGCAACAACGCCATCGGCTAAGAACCCCAACCCCCTTTTCTGTCTGGCTCTCTCAGACCATCTTGATGCAACTCTAGTCATTCAGGGGCTGGGAGGAGGAGGGGTTATCATGAGCATTGATATTCAATGCCACATTAATCGTTTTTGGTTGAAAACTCCACATTCCAATGTCTGTCCTGCTCTGAAATAGAAAAACACTTTAGTCACGTGGCTCGAACAAAACTGTTAGCGCAAGCAATTGATTGCTGTGACCTAGTTTACATGAATGCGTCTTCGGCTGCAGAGTTGATTTCCGATGACTATTACTATTACGATTCTATTCTGTAGTGATCCCTAAGACCCCACGGACCACTTTGGGGCTTCACTACGGATCCTCCTCCCACCCACAATGGGCTTAACAGGTTTATAAAGTAATTAAAATCTGAACTGTAGTGATTTGTAACCCCACACTAGCCAAAACTGATCACTTTGGCAAAACAGCTCTGTCTGCTGAACACCTAGGGCTGGTCTACAGTTGGGGGAGGGATCAGCTGAAGATATGCAACTTCAGCAACATGAATAACGTAGCTGAAATCAGCACATCTTCAGCCAACTTACCTGCCGTCCTCACGGCAGCGGCGGTTGGCAGTAGGGTGCCCCGTTGATTCCAGCTTGCGCCTCGCGGTGAGCTGGAGTTCCAGAGTCGACGGGGGCACCTTTGGCGATTGATTTATCACGTCTTAATGAGACACGCTAAATCGATCGCCAAAAGATCAATCAGTACCCGCTGATCCCACGGGTAGTGAAGACAGACCCCTAGGCAGAGAGGGTGAGTCTATGCAAACAGTCTGCTCCTGAGGTCTTTTCCCATAGTGTGTCACTAGATGGCAGGGGCGAGCTCATTCAGACCTGGATTACAATAACATTGCTGAATTTGGGGATAGTCAAAAGTGCCAAGTTAATTTGCCCTAGACGAGAGACTATAATTCTCTGTGTACCTACAGGGCAGATTTACAATGCAAGCGTCCCAATGCCACCCTCTCCACATCCTCCTCTGGGATTAGAGATGATAGATCCGCCTCCATGGCCCATTCAGTCCTCAGGCTCTGGGCTGAGGTTAGCAACGAGGTGGCTAGGAAATGAGCCAAGACAACCAAATTCATTCCCCATGGACCACTGAAGGGCCATCAGATGTTAACAGCTCCCCTCCTTGTGATCCTTGCCATGCTAATGAGGAGGTTTGGTATGTATCTGCCAAACTCTGCATTCCTAGACTGCTCGGTTTTTGTCCTTGAGCATTTTACCCTAGTAAGGAGGTGTAGATTTTGAGGTTAAAAGGGGCCATTATGATCATCTAGTCTGACCTCCTGTCAGGGGTGACAGCAATATTAAATTCTTACTGGTACGCTGTACTGGCCTGTACTGGCCCACTTTCACCCCTGCCTCGCATATAGCACGGGCCAGAGAATTACTCCTGAGCATCTGGTACAGTTTTTAAACATCCCAGAGGTGGTATGAAAATCTAGGTTAACACAGCAGTGCTTCAGCAAGAGGGAAGCTTGGACCCTGGATTGTACAACAGATACAGACGTTCCCTGAAAGACTGTCAATGAAAGCAGGTCTGAGCACAGTCGGTACCTGGGCTGGAGCTCAGGGTGGAACCCTAAGACCCCTCTCCAGACTGTCTGTTGAAAGCTACTCTGAAGGCTTTTCTGTTTGTCTAGCCAAGCGTTGGGCAGACTACACAGTCAGCTTCCTGCGGGGGGGCTGGCCTCTTCCAGAGACGCTCAAACGAGGGAAAATGAGCAAGGATGGGATCGGGGCTCTCCTTCCTCCCTCCTCTGCTTAGTACTGCCCGGCCAGGTTCTCAGTAGCATATATTCAAGACTGGAAGCTCAGTGCTCAGAAGTTAACTCCTCACTTGCTGAAGCCAAAGAGAAATGACCTGGCCAGGAAAGTAAAATTAATGATTATTAACAAACAGCCTCCCTGAGCCACATGATTGAAATCGGTTGGCCCAGCTCCCCTGATTTAGCTTTTTGCACCAGGAAACCCTGTCTAAAAGGCTCTGTCGCGCTATGGGAGGCCCATGGGCCTTTCCCCGGCTTTGGGGCAGAAGTGAGCTGATCAATTTTGACGGACTTTGGCCTTGTTAATTTCACAGTGTTACTTGCCAGCAAACTGCACAGGGCTAAGCTAGGCTCTGGCTTACCTCAGTGTAAGTCTGGCAGCACTCCAGGGACTCAGGTGGAGTTAGTCTGGGTTGCCACCAGAGCAAAGAAAGTCAGAATTTGGTCCATACCGCCCGATTCGGATAAATGCCGGCAACTGAAGACCCAGCACAAATAGATGAACCTCTTCACCTAGAGCAAGAACTAGCCCCAGTCTGTTAGCCAGAACCTCAACCTGAACCCACACTCTGATTCTGTGTTGTGGTTTTACAAGGTCAGAGCGTCAGCAGGGGTGGGTGAAAGAGTCTAGTGCCATAGAATGCACATATATAGAGAGAGACTCCCGTTGACTTCAGGCTCTAGGGTGGCCAGACAGCAAGTGTGAAAAATCGGGACAGGGGGTGAGGGGTTAATAGGCACTTATATAAGAAAAAGATCCAAAACTCGGGACTGTCCCTGTAAAATTGGGCCAGCTGATCACCCTATCAGGCTCAGAGACTACAGTTTAGATTTTAATTACTTTATAAACCTGTTAAGCCGCTGGGGGGTGGAGGGAGGGTCCGTAGTGAAGCACAAAAGTGGTCCGTGAAGTCTTAGCGATTGTCTAGGGGAAAACTGAGCATACGTCTATACTGCAATAAAACATCTGTAGCTGGCCAGTGTTGGCTGGCTTGGGCTTGTGGCTCCAGGGCTATTAAACTGCAGAGCTGATGTTTGGAACCTGGGCTCCGGGACCCCATGAGTGGTGAGGGGTCCCAAAATGTAGGCTCCAACCCAAACATCTACACTGCAATTTTATTGGCCCCACGGTTGAGCTCCACCAGCCCAAATAAACTGACATGGACCAGCAAGGATATTGGATGGCAGTGTGGACATATCCTGGGTTTGCAGCGATTTGGGGTGTAAATCTACGTCGCCCTCGCCTACCATGCACTAATGGTCCCTGGTGCTGCCTTAACTGGACACTGCATCTCCCTCGGAGTTGATTTTCTTCTCAATTTTAGGAAGACCCCTTTAAGTTTAAGGTGTTTGCTGGAGTCTGTGTTAGTCTAAAGTGTGTATATGTACATGCATGCACATGAGTTCCTGGCCCTACATTTTAGTGCTTATTTTACAAGTGATTTGCTTTTTCTGGGTTTGTCTGGAGAGCAACAGACAACTCCCACCAATGGAACATGCTCTTCCAGCCCCTCCGCCATTTGGGGATAAGAGGAGCCATGAGAAACACTCCCAGACTCCTCCACTCAAAAAGAACTGTGATCTGAACTCTCCCCACCTGCGCTATAAAGCAAATTGCATAGGGGAGTTTGCAGATGATAGCTAGAGATGGGAAGTAAAATCCTTGGTTCAAATGCACAAGTGAGACTAAGCTGTGTAAGCTACAGCTTCTTCTGGTCCCTTCAATATGTACATTTCCCCCATCTCTTCCTCGCTTAACCTGACACTCATGTACCAAGCTGCAGAAAATATTCCTGCCCTTACATGTCAGGGTCTCTAACAGAGGGGCTGAGGTAGGACTTCCCTAGCATTTTGTTCCCATCATGATTTACCTTGCCATCAGCCTAGGGTTTAATCAAAGCTAGTAAACTAACCTTCTAGTGATCCTTGTTTGGACTCCATTTGCGAGCGGCTGGCCTCTTCCAAGAATCCGGTCCTGCATTGCTTTCTTCAGACTTAGCTGCCACCCTCACCGTAAACCCTTTGGAAAGAGCACTTCTGCCCCTGAAACGCTGCACGACTACCCAGACAAAATCTGAGCTTAGTCTTTACTACAACTCAGGCTTTGCTCCCTGCCCCCACCCCATTTCCAGTGAGTAATGCTGACCACAAGACTTGACAGGATCGGAAGAAGAGTTTCCAATTCCTCTTCCGAGTAAGAACCTGCAACAGAGCTTCTGAAATTTCGTGGCAGTATTTCTGATCATTTGGACAGAGCGGCAGTGTATGTTCCTTCATTCGTCACCTTAATGGGAGACAGCATGTCCTAGTGGATAGAGCACTAAATAAGGCCTTAGGAGATCTTCATTCTCTTCCAAGCTCTGCTCTATAACCTCAGACAAGACTTTACCTGTGTTTCCCTTTCCCACCATCTCTTTGTTTAATTATACAAGTGCTGGGGCAAGATCAGCCTCTTCTGATGGGTTTGTACAGACCTAGCACACCAGAGCCCTCTGTTTTGTTGGGGCTTCTAGCAAGTGTGTCCTGGTCGCTATCAAGAAAGATGTCCTCTATCTCCAAATTCAATACAACACTGCTGGCTTCAGTGGAGGGTTTCTTCATAGCGCTAATATGCCTCAGCATTGTGCTGGAGGTCACCTGAAGGCATGAGAGATGGTTTTAGTCTCCATGGCCTATTCACCCTTTGTGATGAGAATGCCAGTAAATGGAATAATTAGTGTTAATGGGGAAGGGCTAGTGTTGTCGTGGTTTGTTTCTGGAGGGAACTGAAGGTGGAAAGTGGCACTAAGAACTGACCTGAGATCCCAGTTCATCCCGTGCAGGCCCCCAAACACTATTAGCGGTTGGCACCTAGGATACAGCGTCACTCATCTCTAGGGCCTTGATTCCAACTCATTCCAGCTTGGCTGCTCCCAATCTCCTGACCCACGTGTCCCCCGTCTCCAAACCTAAACCCTATCAGTCGCCTTCGGGCCATGGAATGAAATGGAGTCAGAGGGAAAAGAGAAAGTTTCCCTACTGGAAGAGAATTCCCTAGAACTCAAGGAGCTAAATAAGCCTGTCCATTTTTGCTCTGGGTGGGTCAGTGTCTTATCCCCTTCCCAAACTTAAGCCATCATAGTTGGGTCCCTGCCTGGCAACTGCTCTCCTTCAAGTGGCGGACGGGACACTCTCCATGTTTGTTTGGCGCTGTCCCTTCAGTGACTAGTTTAGTGGTAGGGCTAAGGCATTAAGAGAGGAATCAGCATTAAGCCTTCCCATTGTAGCGTCACAGTCTTTATATCTTTAAGCACAAACAATCTCACACTTGAGCCACCTTGGGACCATCATCCTGGCACTCTTCCAACAATCTGTTTCCAATGATCAGTACCTTTGTGCCACATGTCAACTCCAGCTCAATGATAGTCTAGTGTTCAGGGGACAGCTTGGGGCAGAGGGGGGGCGGTGAGAGTGACATGACCTTACTTCATAAAGACCTTTGAGAGGACCATACGCTCGGCATGAAAAAATGGAAATTTCCAATATTTTTGAAGATGTCAGGACAAGGCGCAATGGCTGGAAGTTAAGGAAGGAAAAGTTCAAGCTAAAACACTAGGATAATGCTCTTAATGGTAATAGCAACTGGGAAGTGGCTTTGATTCCTAGGAGACATGGCTGAAGCAACGTATGGCAAGATATTTAGGAAGAAGCCATCAGTGGGAGAACATGGGACATGGTCCCACAGAGGGTAGGTGCTAGAGGTGGTTAAACTGGTTGAGCAAAGCAAACTCTTTGGCCTTTACTGTTTATAGGTGAAATTCTGCAATTCTAAACTACACTGGGAACTCAGCAGGAGTTTGCCTGTGAAAGAACAGCAGAATCTAGCCCTGCAACTCTCTGCTGGCCACCAGTCCATGCCTAAATCTTGTATGCCAGATGCATACATGATCTGGTACAAGATGTGGAAGCGGGCCTTTAAAAAGAAGACATGACTAGAGTTTACACTTTTTTTTATTAGAAATAAGACACATTCATTTGTGCTCTGAAAACTGTACAGAAAAAATTGACGAACACAGAAATAAGGGAGGTGAAAATGGGAGGGGAAGAGAAGGGCGAGGAGAAAACAGTATTAACCAGAAAAACTGAGCAGAAAAAGTAGAATATCAACAGTTATTAAACAAACATTTATCTCTGTAATTACATAACACTGTTAATGTCCTGCAGCTTGACTGGAATGAGAGGAGCAGTGGGAAAGGTTTGGAAGAAGGAGGGAGGGGAGATTGGTTTGGGTAGGGAAGGGGAAAAAAGAATTAAAACACAGTAGAAAGATATTTGTATGCTAAAATTCATTATGTGTAATTATAATAATTACAATATTATACAACCCGGCATTTAGGAGAGGCCTTTGTGCTTTCCTGTTTCATAGAATAATCTAAATCTGACAATTACATCACAGTTTTTATAAGTAATTTTTTTTTTTTACTATTTGGCTTTTCTAATTTTTTTAAAATTTTATTTTTAATATTATACAGCTAATGACAAAATAAATGCCATTATACTTTAAAAAAACTTAAACCGTGTGGCCTGAAATTAAATTTTAAAAATGCTTGCATATCAAGCAACCGCTGTCGGCGGGGGGAGCACAATTTGATGTCATTGATTGTTTTAAATTTTGTTCCCGTCTCTAGCTTTTTCCTAAAAAAAGAAACACACACACATGCACGCACACACACACACACACACAAATCAAACCCTGATCTAGATTAGCTGCTGTTTTGGCTCAAAGTGATGGTTCACAATTAGGTGCTTAGCGACAGCCATTTCAAGAGCTGGTGGAAATTGATCAAAAGTGAGATGAAAAGTTTTGGTGAAACAAATGTTGTGGAAAAAGAATTGGTAAACATTATGTTACCTGAAGACTTCTGATTAAAAAAACAGCAACATTTGATCATGGAAAAATGCCGATGGAAATTATTTTGTTTAAAATGTTCAGATGAAAAAATTTGGACAACTTTCTGGGGGGACAAAAATGCTTTGCGCAAAAACCATTGGACTTTTTTGTGTGTAAAAATGTTGATGAACTTTTTTCATGAAAAAAACATCGGTGCACAATTTTTGATGAAGAAATGTCCCCATTTTGTGTCCAGCTCTACCCATTTCCTTTCCTTCCACTAGTACCAGAAACCTGTTTCCCAGCTCTGTGAAACAGTGAAGACAGGGTGGAGTGTAAGGAGAATAACCAGCCAGTGACTTGAATACAATAAAACAGAATGTTCCAACTTACTGCACACCAAGGGCCCATGTGTTCCTCGCCATCCCAATCTTTCCACAGGGGACTCCCACTCAATGTTTGGAAAGTGACCTCCTTGCTTCGCATGTGCATGGAACCAAGCTACGGAAAGATATTTGAAATGACAAGAGCCAAAGAAAGGAAAGGTCTCGGGTTTCAAGTTCTGTTTTTATTGAAGAAAAGAAAAGAAGAAAAAATAGATTTTTTCCCAAGTGTACGTTACTCATTTACCAGTTTGTCTCAATGTCCTACGGCAATATTCTCCGTATATCGAATGTCTCCAGGTATATAAGCAGGCCACTGGCTTCCAGGGGAGGTGGCTGGAAATAGGTCGAGTCTCAAAACAAAACCAAACGAAGAAAGGAAAAGACAATGAGGCCCAAATGAACCTTTCCGCAAGGTTCACCTTGAGTTTATCTCTTTGTTTTTAACAGTCAATGAAATGACCTACATTCTTTTTGTTGTTTTTGTAATGTCTCTATCTGGAGATGAAATGAATGGGTTTATTGTTGATTTAAGAGAAGGTCTCTTCCCACTCTGCGCGTCCCAGTCTTCAGAGAGTTCAGGAAGTCCTCTGCAGAGGAATGGGGGGAAATACCCATCACGCCACTTTTGCTAGCCATAGCCTGCAACCACTATATCCAGCGTCTCCCCAACAGCACCCTCTGAACTGGCTTGTGTAGATCCATGGCTGAGAACCTCATTTTTCAGATTGGAGTGTGCTGGTCTTCTTGACCAGAGGATGCAACAGCTTGGTAACTCCAGTTCCCTTTTTCTCCGAAAGGCTGGGCCGGGTTTGGGACAGAAGTGAGCGGGATATGTCTCTCCCCCTCCCACTGCCATGCAATGGGACATCACAGACCAGCCAATGCTTAGCTTTCCCCTGGAGCCTTTGGCTGAGCTCACGCTGAATTAATCCCTGCTCCTTGTTCCCCGCAAGCCAACCCCAATCCTCTTGGCTCTTCTGCTGCCATATTTGCTCCCAATGTCCTTTCATTGCTCTTAGTTCCAAAGCAGGAAGACTCAACATATCTGGCGATGGCTCCCCATCATCCTCTCGCCACTAAAGTGTCGTGTTGATTTTGTCCCCCCCTCCCCCCCACTCCCCCTCCTTTGACTTTTACAGGCTCATGTCCTCTTTGGGCCTACCCAAGGAAGATCGCGTTGTTCTGTACCTACTGCTACTAAGTTCTATAAAGTAATATTCCCCCTCTCTGCTGAGAACAATACAAAAGTCACTTCTTTTGACCCAAGGTTTCAAAAGAAACCAAACACTCTTCCTCACTCGCTTTTGACTGAATTTGAGCATCTTTTAAAATTTTGTTTGTTTTGTTTGTTTTTCCAGAAAAAAATGTCCCTTTTTCCCCCTTTCTGTTCAGACCTCCGTCTGAAGGTCGATAATGTCTTGTCCCACCAGAGGGATGGTGGCGCCTGTTTTCTCCCACTCAACAGTTTTTAGTTCTAAGGGAGATTGTGGTAAAGGTTCCATGTCCTTTTTAACCCATGACGGTGGCGAATGGACCTTCCTGATTCCTTCCCAGGGTCTCTTGTTTGGTGTCTGCTGTTTTTCTTGCTACAAATCAAAGGAAAGAAAGACAGAGAGAGAGGGGGGGAAAAAAGAAAGTTACTGCCAGTCCTGCAAACACAACCCTTCGCTCACTAGATTTCTTCTTCCATCTTTTTGTTTTAAAGATAGGGCTAGGTGAAGATTTTCCATCACAATACTTTCGTGAAAGAAAATTAGTTTTTCAAATAAACAAGGGGTATTTTTGTGAAAAATGGCTGCTTGCCATGGAAAATTTCAGTTTTCCCACAAAATACTGAACACCAAAATATTTTGGTTTTCAAATGAATATTTTCAGACTGAATTTCCACCAATAAATAAATAAATAAATAAACAAACATTTCCATGGAAAAGTTAGAAGAAAATTATTAGATTTATTTTTCATAGAAATGTTTATTTTTCACCAGCTGTATTTAAAGGGGCACAGTCCATCTCTGTATATCTGTAATGATATCCACACCCAATAAACATCTCATAAATGTAATTGCTTCTTTTACTGATGATACCTGTGATGATTAAAGGGCTTGATTCTGCAAAACTGAAATCAATAGTAGTTTTTCCAATGATTCTAAATGAAGCTTTTGGAGTCTGATCCGTCATTATGGTAATGAGACTTTATTCCAGCGTCACACCATTGCAATCAACCCACAAATGGCATTCTGAAGTTTCTACAAACATATTATGGAAGGCTCTAGTATATTTTGTAGGGGTTGCCAGGGGTTTCATAATCTGTGGCATGATCTCATGCTCATGTGTGACAGGAAACACATGCATGGGTAATATTTTTCAATTGGCATTCCATGAAGCTTCCCCCCTTTTCCATTTTTAACAGTTGATTTTCACGCTTTATCAGCCCTACAAAGACCCAAACATTAGAATAAAATGGGTTCTCCCAGACGCAATGGCAGCATGAAGTTCTCTGCAAACCACCTGCCAAGGGGAAGGGTTTGGTCTGGAAGAGATGTGGACAGAAAGGAAATATGATTCAGGTTATGAGGAGGAAGAAAAATAAGGGAGAAGGCAAGAAGATGTACATGCAGGTCACATGCACCCAGATCCACTCTATAGTCCTTATTCAGAGGTATTGACTGGAAGGATCACATCCACACAGTGATCTCTGATGTTTTAATGTACTTCCTCTGCGCGACATTGTGGGGAGAGCCACAAATCAAAAGCTTAGAGCTCTGTCTGCCTATCTAATCTAGCCACCTGCAATGGGCGCTACTCCTCGCTCTGCCATGGTTGTCAAGGCACTTTAAGATTGGAAGGGACCTCCTGGGGAAGTGAGTCCAGTCCCCTGCTATTGCAGGCACCCTCGTCAGATAACCCCCTTCATTCCTCTAGCAAGCTGAATCTTCCAACTAGTTAGGTTTCTTGCTCCCACTGCTCCTACTGGGAGGCTGTTCTAGAACCTCACTCCTCCAGTGGTTAGAATCCTTCTTCTAATCGCCAGCTGAAATTTACTCTTGGATAGATCATCTCCATTTGTTCTTGTGCCAACACTCGCTTAAATAGCTCTTCCCCCTCATATTACAGGGAGCAATCAGATTCTCTCTCAGCCTTTGTTTTTGCTAGGATGAAGAAGCCAAGCTCCTCCAGTCTCTTCTCATAAACTAGGCTCTTCATTCCCCAATCATCCCCGCAGCCCTTCTCTGCACCTGGTCTGGTTGGAATTCATATTTCTTGAACACTTGAACGGTCTGTGATTCATTTCACCCATATACTGAAATCCTGGCAAGACAGGCACTGCTGTACAAGTACTACAAGCTTACTTGGGCTACTGCAGAGTAACTCCACCAAACTCACTGTAGTTACTCTTTCTTTGCACTAGTGTAACTGAGACCTTGACTATTCGTGGTAGATGGGCCTGGTGGCCTGTGATGGGATATTGGATGGGGTGGGATCTGAGTTATTACAGAGAATTCTTTCCTGGGTATCTGGCTGGTGAGTCTTGCCCACATGCTCAGGGTTCAGCTGATCGCCATATTTGGGGTCGGGAAGGAATTTTCCTCCAGGGCAGATTGGCAGAGGCCCTGGAGGTTTTTCGCCTTCCTCTGCAGCGTGGGGCACGGGTCACTTGCTGGAGGATTCTCTGCACCTTGAAGTCTTTAAACCATGATTGGAGGACTTCAATAGCTCAGACATAGGTGAGAGGTTTATTGCAGGATTGGGTGGGTGAGAGTCTGTGGCCTGCATTGTGCAGGAGGTCAGACTAGATGATCAAAATGGTCCCTTCTGACCTTACAGTCTACGAGTCTATGAGCTCAGAACCCGGCCCTTAGTACATAACTGTGCCATGCTCTTCTAACTTATCTCCCATGCACTGCTTCAAACAGCACTTGAACTCTGTGGGAAAGAACTAGGTGAATGTAGCTCAGTGGCCAACTGATAGGGACAGTGGAGGGGTATTAACAGCAATCCAAAGACAAGATCTCACAATACGTTGTAATACCACAAGCCACTGATTTCAGAGCAAACCAAGTTCACATCTATGATACTTCACAGAGAGGGGCACAGATGGTTGGATGAGGACACGTCATTGTAGTAAGTAACTCCCCTTCCTCCTTGTAATGGAAAGACCTCCTTTGATCTGGTTATTATTTAAGGCCACCTTCAGTAGCAGGACCCTGTTATTTTACACCTGTCCTCCCACACAAGCTCAAGAGCTTTGCCAATGCACCTCAGTCTTGACCCTTAGCACCCCCCAGTACTCCAAACCTGGCCCCCAACAACTCCGTTCTGCCAATATACTTAAAGCTTGACTTGAAATTATCCCAGCCATTCCTGTGCTGGGTGTCTTCTGAGCACCAGAACCTGAACAAGCCAATCAGTGTGACATGCTCTCGGGACACGAAGAATTGGGAACCACCCTGAGACCCAGTCAAGTCATCTGAACAGGTGACGCAAGCCAGCATTTAAAGTGTGGTTTTCGGAGTCCAGGGAGAGGAGCAGCCAGGGGAAGCTTGCCTTTGCTGTCCTGTTTGTGTGGCCAGACAGAGGTAATCAGCCCTCATGCATGTCAACTCTAGGCCATGCTCCACAGTGCAGAAAAATATCGTATCCAACTGGCTCCTCAAAGTGAACTTACTAGGCTGAACAGACTTAGCTGAGTTGACTAGTGGCCCAGATGCTGGGGCTCAAATATCACTTGCTTTTCGCAAAAAGACCACTGGAGATCAGTGATTAGTTCCAGTGTCCTTTTCCCTCTCACCTCCATGGGGAAATGATTAACATTGGCTCTTTGTGTCCCTGGGGCCACTTGAGCTGCGGCCACTGCTACTCAGTGTTGCAGCGGCTTAGCTGAGTTTCTTAATAGGAGGAAAGACCCACCAACACACAGCAAAGAAAAACCTGAGGAGAGAATTGTGTGATCCCACTGCAAACTGCTCAGGTGCTGGCCTCAGGTCTGAGGCCTCTGGGAGAGCCAGGAAGATGGGTAAAGAGAAACAGAAAGTGCAGAGGGGACGCACTGCTAATCATTCTAATCATGACTCTGGACTCACACATAACATGGGCTTGTTGCTCTGAGGAAATAAAAATGTGTATCTTCTCCCGGCTGGTGACAGCTTGGTTGAGCAGATTTCTTTCACAGAGTGGCCCAGCTCCACTAGCCCAACGCTAGCATGACACCTGGGGTGTGCGTGTCAGGAGGCAGGCCGTAGACCTTTGCAGCGTTTGCCTGTTCTTCTGTAACCTCTGGGAGGGGGAACGGCTGTACTGATGCCTCAGTTCTCTTGTCTCCCACAATATGCTCATCTTGTCTGGTGGAAGTAGAGGCCAGTGGGTGATGTCCTGGCCCTAGTGGAGTGAGTGGTAAAATCCCATTGATTTCAGTGGGGCCAAGATTCCACCTGCTTTATTTAAAGTCTCACTCATTTGCTGAGGGCTTCCATTTTAGTTACTAATCTTAAAATGGCTGGCTTAATTGGGTGGGAGTGATGATTTTAGAGCTTGTGAATGGGGGTTAGCTGACAGCCGCAGAGAATGATATCCTCTAACCAGCCAAGAGACAGCACAGCAGCAGTGCAAGCTTCTCCCATGTGCATCCATTCTGACCTTGAGGAACCTCTTCTGGGCTGAAAATACGGGCTAAGGTTGTCAAAGCTGTCAGAGATTTGGATGCTCCACTGGGGCCTCTCCAGATCCTTTAATTGGCTTTGAAAATCCAGTCAGAATGTCTTCTCCTTGGCCCCTTCAATTCTGGGGCCTCTCTCTGCAGAAGTGTCCAACAAAGAGGCTCAAAGTTTCTTGTTGTCTTTTGGAACTGGACTGAGAGCCATCCAGCTCAGTCTGCAGCCCTTTGCCACTCTGATCTTTTTTGGTACATCTCAGTCCATGCCCACTTCGCAAAACCTCCCCAGCCCAATTGGCAGCAGTCAGATGAGCTTGCATGCAAGCCTGTCTTTCATGATCTGTCCTGGAACTCACTTCCTGCCCTAAACTGTTGTGTAGCTATTGGCTCTTAAAACAACTACCACTTTCCATGCCAGAAGGGAAGACACTTCAATGACAGCTGAAATGATTCCTATATGTTGCACTGAGTTGTCAGTCAACAGCTTTGGCATGAACAGTATCATATGAAAGATGATAGGCCAGGGTATTTAAAAAATGGGTGTCCAGTGTTAGGCTCCTAAGATCATATTTTGGCACCTAAATAGGTGGCTTGAATTTCAAAAGTGCTGAGTACCCAACAGCTCCAATGACTTCAGTTGTTTGACAAAGCAAACATTTTTGACATTGTTTTGATTTCAATACAATTTGGTTGAAAGAAATTGAATCCTTTTGAATCAAAGCTTTAGACCTTTTCCTAAATTAATGTTCATTTCTAAATTTACTTTATTTCTTATGAAAGGGTTGAAATCAAAGCAGAATATTTCAATTTTAAAAAACAAAATAGGTCAATTGACCCAAAACAGTTTTTTTCCTGATTTTTTTTCATCAAACTATTTAAAAAGTTGGGCGTTTGTCCCAATTTGAGATGAAACATTTTTCAAAATCTCAAAATGTTTCATGGGACGGATAATCCATTTTCCAACCAGCTTTACTGCTGCTTCCTCTTCAACCGCATGTAATATAACCTACCAGGCTCACTGGAGCCCAGATTCCAGGGCTGGTGAGACTGTGCGCAACCAAAGAAAATAGGCAACGTTGATGCACTTGGCCCACCATACAGGCCCATCATTAAGGAAGGAAAGGGAGTCTAGAATACCAAGCAGCAAACCCTGATGAGTCGGCACTAAATGGCACACCAGCAATTAGGAGCCAGAAGTCTAACGGAGCCATGGGAACCCTCTTCTCATTGTTTTGGTTACCTGCATAGATTGGTGATGCACCTGTTCCCAGCAAGCTGTCTGGTTTTCAGGATGTTGCACAGCTGTGTTTGACCAAAGCACTAACAGCCCAAGGCCCAGATTTTCCAGTGTGCCCTCTGATTTCGGGGGGCTTAGCTTCATGGGTGCCCAACCTCAGACACCCTGGGTTTGATTTTAAATGCTGAGCACTTGTGGGCCCCCCTTGCCTTCAGCTGAAAATATTTGGATCCAGGTTACATGCCCCAAAATTACACAAGAAGTCAATGGCTCAGCCAGAATGAGTACCCAGAATCCTCCAGGCTACTGCACCTTTTCTCCACCTACTCAGTAACTCAGTTTCTTCTTTTTAAAGAGGCACCAACTGTATGATAGGCTGCAGGGAGAATAGGCAGGGGGCGCACCCCGAATATCTGAAAACCATATAAGGTGCATGGTAACGTCTGTTGCTGATGACAGTCCAGAGATGGTATATGGGCGGCAGGGTAGCTGATGGAAGGTATACAGGATGATGGGTAGCAGATAAGCTACATGGGATGCAGGGTTGCTGAGGGATGGCATATGGGACATTGGACAGATTAGAGATATTTTACGACTGAATTAATTAAGGTTCTCTGCAATTTTCATAACAGAATTTATTGTAGCAATTATTACACTTTATGTAGCGTTCCCTGTAAAAGACACTCTCATTTTCCTTTTAATTGTTGCTAATTATCGTTTCATCAAAGCTTTTAAAAAGTGCAGAGAGCATTAAATGTGACATACGGCTGGGACGTCCTGCCTGGAAGTGGGAGGGGGCCCTGCTGAGAGACTCAAAATGATTAGAACTGGGTTCCTAGAAGCAAAATCTCTGTTTTCCAAATTCGACACAGAGACCGGCCTTGTAGCCCTGAATTGCTCAGTCCACAACCACGCACTCTGCTTTGGCTGAATTTTCCCACCCTGAAGCAATGTCTCCAGCTACCAAGCCAGCTAAGAAAAAGACAGGTAGCCAGCAAATGAGTGAATTAGCTCTGACATGCTCTGGGATATGCCAGGCAGACACATGGCCCAGACTACTAATTAACTACAACAGTATGTTCTTTGGGAAGATCTGAAAAGCCTTTTGAAAGCTTAGGCTGGCAGTGGGGAGAAGGGAGAGAGGGGAGTTTCTCCAGAAGAGCCTTTGATGAGCCTCAGAACCATATGGTACATTTCTGATGGTGCAAACCTCCAGCTGAGAGCCACATTACTAGCAGAGGAGATAGAGACACAAAACAGAGCTCCTCAACCTTGTTCATAACAAGATTCCCGCATCCAGACTCTTGCCTCTTGCAGCCTGGAGCTGTGACTTACAATCTTTTCTTCCTTCCACTCTGGAATATGTCAATGAAAGCACCAGTGAAACTGGTACAGTCTCCTGGTGAGTGAGCAGGAAGAACTGGTTACAAAGTGGCTGGATTAAACCATGTCTGGAGAAGACCATGAGAGGCCTGGGCATAGCCATCTCAGGAACAGCTGAAATTTTTCAGATGAATTATTCACTTGTTATAATACACCAATTCAGGTTAACCAAAACCACTTGTGAATTTGGGTCAAATTCAGTGAATAGTCTTGGCCAAAAAGAGACAAAATTAACACAAAACATTTTGTTTCAACACTTTCTAAGCTCCATGTTTCAACTTTTGGTTTCATAATGATGTTTCATTTCAGAATTTTGCTAGATTATTTGCAAAAGCAACCAAACAAAAAAGGATACCTGTTCCCCTCCCCCCTAATAAGCAAAAGGAAAAATAAACACGTAACAATCATTTCAAGTTTAAAAAAACTTGTCATTCAATGTGAAACAAATTCTTCCTCTCACTCCCAATTTTTCTGGTTTGGCCACTGAACCAAAAAAAAAAAAAAATCAACTATTCACTCAGCTCTACTTAAGAACACTCTCTGTCAGGGACCTGCTGAAGGGCAAGGCTAGAGCTGGACAAAGCTTTCATGCCTGCTTTCAGAATGTTTCTGTGATGGAGTGCCTGCCCTACACTGGGCTCTAAGGAGTTAATAGAGCCCTTGGGAGGCTGTGCAAGAGACATTCAATCAGAGAAGGGCTTAGAGGAACAGCCAATCAGGGCCTGGCAGGCCCATATAAAAAGCTGCAGGGCAGAGCAGATCCAATTGCTTCCTGGAGCTCTGTGAGGAAGGCCCAGCTGCCTTGCAGGAGGAAGAGGGAAGCTAGCACCTGGGACAGAGCAGTGCTGGGCAGGATCAGCTCCCGGCTGACCGCTAAGACTGGCATGCTGAAGCCCTGGGATAAGGGCAGAGAAGGTGCTGGGTCTGCGGGGAAGCAGCCCAGGGGAAGGTACAGAGAGGTTAGAGGGCGCGCAGCGCATGGTTGCCATCTGTAGAGCTCCTGGACTGGGGCCTGGAGTAGTGGAGGGGCCCAGGTCTGCCCTTCACCCTTCTCGCCGTGGAGAAAGTGGCTGGACCGTCGGCCTGTGGTACATTCCCCACAGAGTGTGGCGCAGCTGGAGGGCTGTGTCCTGAAAAGGACGCCATGGTCCTCAGAACGACACAGGTCCAGGAGCAGAGGTGATGGTGGTGAGAAAAGGGCACATTGGCTAGCAGAGCTAACCCCCGGACAACCAGCAGGAGGTGCCGCAGTGGCGAGTCACACCCCGTCAGTTACAAACATAAACCTTGAGCTAGGCAGGCAGAAAGTTCACAAGCAGTACATACCTGTCTCCGAGAGCCAGAGTAGGCTTCAGAATGAGGGTAGGGCTGGGTGTTGAGGTGAGTTTGGGGTTGGATACTGTGATGAGCGAAAGGCCAGAATTTGGGGCAAGAGGAGGCCAGGTGTTGGGATGAGCCTGGAGCTGAATTCTGGGCTGAGTCTGGGGCCTCTAAATGTATATCTACACAGTGTTTTGGAGCCTGCAGAAGCAAGCCTCCCAGTCCAGGGCGACAGACTCAGGAGCTCGGGCTAGCTGTGTAGACAGTGCTTTGAAGTTTTGCTTAGGCTGGGCTAGACTTCCTAGCTTGAGCTCCAGTCTGAACTCCATTTCAAAGCGCTGTCTACACAGCTACTTGTAGAGCGCTGGCGCGGGTCCTGCCAGCTACAGTCTGTTGACCCAGGCTTGGAGGCTCATTTCTGCAGGCTCCAAAACACAGTGTGGACGTACCCTAAGTGACCGTCAGCCCATTGCTGGTTCTGGCAGGAAACGTGGCCGGCTTAGACTTTATGACGGACTGGCCCTTTGAACTCTGGACTTTGTTCAAATCCCAAATTCCAGCCATGGCCCAGAGAGGCTCACCCTCCTTGACAGCTAAAAGAAAAGGGGCGCAAGAACCCCTCGCATAAGGAATCCATGGAATTTTACGCAGCTTCTTTTGGAATCTCATCTGCTGGTCTCAACCCAAGTAAAGAACGAGCTGCAAAACTAGACACCGAGAGAGTGAGAGAGGACTTTTGTGTGACTCAAACTCTCCCAATGGTGCCGGCTCAAAGAACACCTAGGGAGAGGAACTGCAGGAGAATCACTTTCATCTCTTTCAAAGAAGGCGCTGAGCATGGTAGAAACAAAGAAGACCCTTACCTTGAAGCCTGCAAAGGCTCATCATTTATAGTACGCTCTTGCAGCGTGTATCAGTTTCCGACAACACCTAGTAAAAGCCCTAGAACCTCTGACTAATTTACTAGGAGGAGCAGCTTACAAAGTGGTTCCCCTGCTTCAACATTCACAGATCTTGGGCGGAGAGAGACAGAGCTTGTCTATCTGGTCCATGGTCTGTAATCGCCAGGCCTGGATTACTATTTGAATAGAGAAATGCGTTAGCAAAATGGTTTCCAGAGGCTTAACTTGTTTTTTTTTTTAGCAGACAGGATCTGGGCAACAATTTGAATCAGCCAAAGAATGACCCAACGGGAGGGACGCAGAGTGACTCTGGCTATTCAATAGGTGGAACTCGATCTTCTGAGCTGGTAATAGATCAACCCCCCAGCACGGTACACCCAGAGCAGCACAAAGTGATCTTAAATTGCCCTAAAGGGACACTGTAGGATCCCCTTGGCTGGGAGTGAAGGCAAGCCGGCTGAATCTTAACCCCGACCAGAGGGGGAAGACTGAAGCAATTGGGGCAAGGTGACATCAGCTGCCTCCATTGGGGGAATGTGCCCATTTTTTGCAAGCTGAGGGCCAGTTGGATGCCCAGATGGCAGCAGTGGCCAAGAGTGCTTTTAATCATTTGTGTTTGCTCAGGAGGCTGCCAGCGTTTCCTTTTGCTCGCAGGGAGCATGTTACACCTTCGCGCCGTGACCTGTCCTCTCTTGGTTGAAATGTATGAATCTTTCCATGAGATGGGTCCTGTTTACTTCAGAGAACACCCTTCCCCACTGCTAGCATGACAGGCGGCATCCTCTCTGGGCCCTGAGCTAAAATTCTCCTCAGTTTACTCATGAGCGGGTTGAAGGCAGATGTTTCTTGGAGATGAGATTAATAGATTCGAAGGGCAAAAGGGCCATTATGGTCATCTAGTCTGACCTTCTGGATAACACAGGCCAGACACCCTCATTCAGGGATTCCTACATCCAGCCCAATAACTTCTGGTTGAGCCATAGCAGATCTTTTAGCGAGATGTACAATCTTGATTTGAAGACTCCAAGAGAAAGCAAATTTACCACATCCTTTGGCTCACTGCCTCAAGAGTTAATTACTCTCTGTGTTAGAAATCTTGATCCTTACTTCAACTTGAACTTTGCTGACT
The DNA here is from genome assembly GCA_007922305.1 of Dermatemys mawii. NCBI lineage: Eukaryota > Metazoa > Chordata > Testudines > Dermatemydidae > Dermatemys > Dermatemys mawii. The sequence goes on from ML677507.1 coordinate 2,467,049, forward strand.
GCAAATTCCAGCCATGGCGTCTTGTTATATTTTTGTCAGCTAGATTTAAGAGCCCCCTCGTATACTTTATCATCTCTTTGGCAGTGAAATTTACGTCCCTGATTGGCTCATCAGAGCCCAGACAGGAAAGGCCCATTTATTTTAGCTGCAATACTTGGGCAGAAGTGATGGGAAATCTTTGCTTGAGATATAGATGGAGTTTGGAGAACGTTGTCCTTATGTTTTGAAAATTAGTCCTACTGGGTGATGTAATCATAAATACTGGACATGTGCCCACAGCACTGGCTGGGCAGGTTTTTGTAAACTGAAATAAATGAGATACATAGATAATATACTGCAGGGGATGATTCCACCTTGGTTTTGGAGCAGGCAATTTAATTGGTCTCTGAGACACAGGATGAATTTAGTATTAGCAATGCTCTGTGGGAGGCATAGAAATAATTGCTGTTAATGCTGCTACTACAAACTGGACTTTCTGATCCCGACCAGTCAGGGTTAGATTATCTACATAAATGTATTTGGGTTTTGGCCCAGATCTGAAGAAGCATAACAGCTTGTCTCTCTCACCAAAAGAAGTGGGTCCAATAAAAGATATTACCCCACCCACCTTCTCTTTAGGTTTCAGATATGTTCGCCATTTCAGGAGCTATTCTCTTGCTCCTCCCCATCCCACAGCAGAGCCCCTGGCACCAAATCTCTTTAACCCCAGTGTTCATTAGGAACCTGATCCACAGCTCATTGACTACAATGGGAATACACTGATTTCAGCGGTCTTTGACTCAGGTTCCAGGGCCCAAATTGAGCAAGGTATTCCGAGACGTGCCAGCTGTAAGCACTCACGTAAGTGCGCATGGGACAACTCACTGCAAGCACTTGGGCCCAGCTTCTCACAGGTATCAGTGGAATCAATAGGAATTAGGAGTCTAAACACCTTTGAAGGTCTGGGCTTTTGTGTCCCAGGGCCTGCTGATGTGCTGAAAAGCTTCAGTAGCCTGCTGAAATCAGGGCTAAGGAGAGCACTTCATCTTCGTCCTTCAAATCCCTTGTAAAAAATCTCCTTTGCCATGATGCCTACACAACCCCTGACTACAGTTAGGCTGTTGGTGTGTGTAGGATGCTGGGCATAAGTAACTAGACATACATCAGACCTCATTTCTTAGTTGGCATGACTGGGAAGGTGCATGGAAGGTTAACGGGCTGAACAAACACTATGCTGGCATTAGGGTATCTGTACTAGCTATGATAAGCAGGAATGCCCTGGTGCTAGGGACAATGGAGAAGATAAAGCTGAACTGTACAGAGCAGGTTCTAAATGAACAGCACGTGGACAGAGCATGCTGTACAGGGATTGGTTCCTGAAAAATAACTCAGCCAATCATGAAGCACAATGCAATATGTAGTTAAAAATGCATGTACTAGTGTTACTACAAATGCACATAATTTAAAGTTTTGCTGTGTCCCATGGATGTGTGGTACACCCTCTACCCACCCGCTCTACGCTTGAGTCGGAGCAACTCAGAGGAGCTTTGCTGCGTGCCAAATAAAGGAACCTAAGTGATGAGACTGGAGTTGAACTGAGTCCTTGGGGAACCGGGTGGAAGAGGCCCCGGAGGAAACCCAGGATCCACTGTGTTCTGAGACCACTGCTGATCATGCTGACCAACACTGTCACACAGTTTCCTTCTACACCCTCGTCAGTCTATCTGGATCAGTTTGTTGTCTCTTGTCTTATTCTGAGATTGTAAGCAACTTGGAGCAGGGACTGTCTTTTTGGCCTGTTTTCACATAGCACCTAGCACAGTGCAGGCCTGGTCCATGATGGCAATACAAAAATTATGAATAATAACAATAAATAACACTAATTTCCCTTTCAGTCTCTTTACAGCTGAGTGTTAATATCCTTGTGAGCCCATGAAAAGCAGGGCATAAGAATGCTGACACTTTAGTAAATCATGATTGTGGCGTGTGATTTATTGGACAATATCTTCAGCGAGTGTAAACTGATTTACACTAACTGAGGATTGGGCCCTTTATTTGTATCTGAGAAATTGCGTCTAACAGTCAGAAGGAGAAACAAGCAGCCAGGACTCTCAAGTCCTATTCCAAGTCACTCCTGAGCAACAGACTTCCTCATCCGCGAGAAGGGCATAGCAATAATACTTCCCTTTTCATAGGAACACCATACTGGGAGAGAGCTCCTAAGTCCTCAGGTCTAGTCCACTGCTATCATGGGCAACTCCAGCATAGAAACCCATTCATAAACTTATCAAAGATGTGTTGAAGGATTAAAGTGTACAAATTGCTTTAAGGGTACCGAGGGAAAAGTATCCCATGAAATGCAAAGGATTCTTGTTACTCAATTGTAGCTCTTTTCTGGAGGTATTTGGAGAAGAGTGTTTTAATATCAAATATAAACAACTTATAAAGAGTATCAGGGGTAGCTGGGTTGGTCTGTATCCACAGACCTCTGTAATTTTCTGTAATTTCTGCAATTTTAAAAGTAAAATGTTCTGTAATTTTCACTCCATGCATCTTAAGAAGCGGGTTTTTTACCCACGAAAGCTTATGCCCAAATAAATCTGTTAGTCTTTAAGGTGCCATCAGACTCCTTGTTGTTTTTATAAATCGTAGCCACTTGTGGTGGCTACATTCCCAGGACACCTTCCCATGCCCCACCTGTGAGACCCAAAGCCAGTTCCTCCCACCCCTTTCTGTAGATCTGATAGTGGTTGCAAAATGGTTCATTTGAGAGAATCTAGCCAGATGCAATGAGGGGTTAATCCTTTTCAGACAGGTACGGAGTGGCTCAACGGAACACAAGGGGGACTGTCACTTGAATTCAAAACAATAGAGCAAGTGCCATTTCTAGACTTCATCAAAGGCATTTTCTCTCCAAGTAGATATTTGCCCTGAATTTCTGATCATAGGGAGAGGGAGTGGCGGGAGGAGTTGCGGAAGCATTAGGAGAAGCTTCATAACTAGGAGAGCAGCGAGGGTAATGAAACATACCGCCCGGAGGGGTTGGAAAATTGCCATTGCTGGAGATAGTCAAGGCAAGACTAGACAGCCATCAATTGGAGGGGTGCTTAGGGAAAATGAAATTGAAGCTGTAGCAATGCAGGTGGAAGAGCAAGAAGACCCATTAGCTGTCCTTTCTCCTCCATGGTACTATGGAGGTTACAAGGCATTCCAGGATGCTTGTGATCTGGTTCGTGTCCAAAAGCTGAGGAATTTTCTACTGGTGAGGGAATGTGTTTGGAGTCATGCATCAGGGCAGGGGTTGGGACGTGTCTACAAGGCTCTCTGATGCAAAGCAGAAAGGCAGACTTACGCTAACGTTAGTTTTATCACTTCCACCAGAAGAAACACTCCATCGTTTTATAACCTAGACACATATAGAAAAGAAAGAGGGGCAGGGGGGAGGGTTAATGAAGGTATCCATGGTATCTAAAGGTTGCTTTCTCTGGTATGGGGTCCACCTTCCAGGGCAGAGGGGAGCCAGTGCAAGGGAATGACAGGAAAGGGGTGCAGGAGGGAAGTGATAGTTTTTCTTATTAGCTTAGGACTTTGCATAACCAAACCCCACTATTGACCACTGAATACCAGTGCTTAGAGGCTCTTTATTTAATGCACCTAAGGTAAGAAAGGTCATGGCCAGAAAGTGAATCAGGCTGCCTGGTGCACATATTTAAAATATTCCTTTCCTCAGTCCAATTCCAGCACCAGCTGAAAGCGGTTCCCATCGGAAATCCCGTTGGTGGGGTATCTGGAAACAAGTCTCCTAACATTAGGCTACCAAATAAGCTATAGGTGGCCATCAGTGCCAACTCTGCCTTCTTCTGAAGATGGACAAGAGAAATTCCGACCAACAGCAAGAAATCCCACCTTGGGGCAATCCCCAAGGGTTTCCCAGAGAGCAGCCCTAAGCCAGGCCGCTCACCACTCTGCAGCTGCTACTTCTTTTCCCCCTCTGCTGGACTAGATTAAATTCTTTGCCAGCCATTCGGCACCAGCCCTGCAGGCACAGAGGAGCTCAGACACCAGAAAGATGGCCCTTTGACCAGCCTGCTTTTCCTTACTGCTGCAGCAAAAGTTCCTGGCCACTATGGTTCTTTCATGGTGGACCCGATTCGGCCACAGTGCATCCCCACCCCCACCCCCACTGCAACATGTGCCTTCCCTGTGGCTGACTCACTCCTTGGAGGAGACGTCCCTGCAGGGGCCAGCTCACAGACTGGATGGCTTAGAAATTTACATAGACACATACACTGGACCTGACAGCGTATGTATCTATGTAAAGTATAATGTATAATCTATGTAAACTATCACAGTATAATTCAGTGTAATGCACACAATTGCACAGGGCCAGAAGCAGCCCTATTGGCCTTTCATGTTTCCAGACCCTCTTCTTTTCCCTTCTGTGAAAGGCCATGGCTTTCCCGTGTATTCTTCCCACAACATCGCCTCCCTGCCACTGAAGGTCACTCAGAAACACTCCCTAACTCTAAGACCAGCAGGACAGCGGAACAGAGGCCGAGGGAGGTCGTGGAAGCTCTTTGGCTGGAGGTTTTCAAAAGGAGGCTGGAGCCATCTGTCTGGGATGGTTTAGACACAACAAACCCTGCATCTTGGCAGGGGTTAGACTAGGTGACCCTTGCGCTCCCTTTTCACCCTGTGGTTCTAATTCACCACACAACAGGTCACTGTTACACGTGCCTTTAATGGAACCCATATGCTGAAGTCAGACTCCTTCGGCATCATCTCTCTCCTTTCCCAAACCACCTGAAGGCGCTGCTGCCTCCACGGCATAAATCCCACCTCCTGGACAGTCCAAACATCACAACTTCTGATCTCCACTCCTGTCTGGGATTTGAGACCAGCTCCCATAGATGGTCATGGGGATCCAACCCACCTCCACTGCACCAACCCAGTCCATGTGCTAAAGGTGTTAAAGGTTCCATTTACGAGCTGCAGAGAAGATGGACACCACAGACACAAGCTGAACCGCACGCCCTCACAAGACACGAGGAACGGAGCTCAGACCTGTCTGTATCGACACTCCAAGCAGTTGCCATGTGAGCTAGAGGAGAGTGAACATTCCACTGGCTGTATAGTAGCATTAGGATTTTACACCCTCCCACACACACGTATATTGAGAGGGGAGTGACACTGAAGTGCGGGGTTCTGGTAAGAGCCCCTACATTCTCCTCCATCCCCATGCTCATCATGGTTTGTGGAGCAGGAAGCCAGCAGCTCCAAAGGGTGAGTGACTGACCTTGCTCTCCGTTGTCGGAGACTCCTTCTCCTTCTCCGCATGCTGCAGCTTCCTGTTCAGGTCCTGGAACATGTCCTGGTGACGCTTCCTCGTGTGCATGATTTTCTGAAGCAAAGACATGTGTGACAGGTCAGCAAAACTTTCTCCCCTTAAGATCCGTGTCATCAGTCTACACTGCCTTCACCAACTAGGAAACTGCCAAAGTGGGCACCTAGATTCCAGTTAGGTGCCCAAATCCCTTTGAGGATCTAGGCCCTACCCTTCTCACACTGGCTGGAAATTGGCCCAGACTCCTGATGCTGGTATATTGTAGTATCAGCTTTCTACCAGCATCTCCCTGACAGATGAGATTGTTTACAGGCCTTGTGCACACTGACTTAAAATCTTGATTCACAAACATTTACTCAGCAGTTCTGCTCAATAAATGAAGCCATACCAAGCAAGTGTAAAGCCCACGTTTGTTTAGATACACAGGATGAACCTTCTTGTTCAGCCAGGCTGGCTGTAACCCCCTGTTCATTTTAGCCCTTTCCCCACTTCTTTGGTGAAAGCGGTGCTCTTTAGCAAGGGAGCTTCCGCTGGGAAAAGCAGAGCCTGGTCCTCTCCCCAAACTCACCCCTCTGCAAAAGGGTTTAAAGGAGGAAATGCTCACCTCAAAATCTAGCTCTGCGTACCGGGATTTCCGTCTCTGCAGATTCAAAGGGAAAGAGAAATTGGTAAGTGACGAGAGGGGTTGATCACACCTCTGCAGAGTGGCTAGAGAGTGGCTAGAGACAGAGAATCAGAGGGGTAGCTGTGTTAGTCGGGAATTGCAGAAGTGACAAAGAGTCCTGTGGCACCTTAAAGACTAACTAAAGTATTAGATGCTTCTGACAAAGTGGGTATTAGCCCACGAAAGCATATGATCTAATACTTTAGTTAGTCTTTAAGGTGCCACAGGACTCTTTGTCACTAGAGACAGAGAGACAGCCCCTGCCTCCTTCTCTGCCCATCTCTGATACCGAGGAGACAACTGGAGTGATAGCGACAATCTCAGTCACTGACCCAGGGGAGAGAACCTGGGTGTGAGCTCTGGGAGCACCAGAAACCAAATCCTGAAGAACGCAGAGGAGAGGTTGAGAGCCACATTCTATAACAGGGAACAAAGGAGACAGATGCCTCAAGACTGCTAGAACTGAGGCCAAGTATAAGAACCAAGAGGAACTCATGGATACCCTCTGCAATGCCACTAGCATCAATAGGGTTCCAGGGGATGTTGGTGGGGGAGAATTGTGCACATAGAGCTTAACTCTGCAATCACTGGGATTTTCCTGTAGCTTCCCAGACCTGTATTTACCTATCACGTCCCAGAGGGGTTGAAATCATCAAAGTCAACCAGGAGGTTTAGCCACATGCCTCCCATTAAAGTGAATGGGAGTGGTCTGGCCAAAACCTCATGACCAATCTTTGAATGCGCTCCATACATCCAGTTTCTACAGCCCTAATGGGAGATAAAGAGAACACTGCAGCCGGCATCTGCTGGATTTAAAAAAAGGGGTTAAGAAAGTCTTTGGCTCTAAAATCCTAAAATCCCATCCTAAAATCTTTGATCAAAATACCCAGTGCTGGAAGTAGGAGGGAGGGAAAGCTTCAAGGCGTCTGCAGTGTAACTATCTAGGATGCAAACTATAAGGGCTCTTAATCCTCAAGAGTCAAACCATAACTTGATATCACTAGTGGAGGTCATGAAGAAATTTCCCCTCTCATTAAAGAGATTCTGAAACTGCACAGCTGGGTGCATTCAAGGCAGGGTTCTACTCTTGGAACATCTGGCATTGGCCACTGGAGGAGAGAAGGCATCACCAGAGAAGGAAAAGAGTGGCATGAACAATGTGACAACTGGGGTGTTCTTATGAGTGAAAGCGGCCACAGGTTGTCTGCTTACCTCCAAGGAGCTCATGGAGAGGGTGGAGACTGTTTCACTCTTGGGCACCATGCCAAAGTTCCCTGAGTCGCCTGGGTCACACAGGCTGTTGGGGATTTGTGACTCGCTGGAGAGGTTCTGCTGCTGCTGCTGTTGCAGCAGCATGGGGGAGCCCTGCACCTCAGTGCATGTCATAGCCATGGGCTCCCTGGGCGGGCTCTTGACGATGAAGCCCGGGTCGGTTGCCATGCTGAGGTGGATGAGCCGGGTCTGGGGCATCTGGTCTATGTTGATGCTGTATTTGCCATCGTCCTTGGGCGGCTTGGCCCGCAGGGTGGAGGAACTGTTGCTGGGCAGGATGACGTAGCTGGTGTCCAGGGATTGCTCCTGCGCCCGGGAGAGCTCAGAGTCCAGCTTCTTGAAGATGTCCCCATCGCAGATGTAGACGGACTTGGGTGGCTGGTTCTTCTCCTTCTTCAGGGTGAGCGTGTGGTTGCTGAATTCGTTCAAGTTGATGGCCCCCAGGTAGTGCGGGGAGCCCTGGAGGTGCATCTTGGAGACATTGGCTGGAAGACTGTTAAAGTTCGAGGACCCCTTCTGGTGATGGAGCTTCAGCTTCTCCTCATCCTGCAGCGACGGGCGCTTCAGTGTGCCCGTGATGGCCGAGGTCCTGCACGTGGTGATGTCTTTATTCAGCACTGCGGGCGACAGAGAAGCATTCTCAGCACCTCAGACTCACCTCACCTGAGCTCCACACACAACGTCAGCCATCTCACCACGGTCAACCCCCCTTGGCATGTTCCCTCCACTCTCTCAGACAGAGGCTACAATGGCAGATCAATGCTTCTGGCTCCTTGGCCCCATGCACGTGACATCCCCACGCTGGTGACAGGGCCATCGCATACGTTCGGGGATGATTATACCAGGGTTTTTGAAGTTCTCACCCTCTGCCTTGAAGCCAAAGGGAGCTAAATGAGTGATCGTTATTCAAATAGGAAAGAACCTTAATCTAAGGGTGGGGCAATCATGCCAATTCGGAGATATATACAGGACACACACACACACATGTAGCATCATCCATTGAAACAAAGACAGCTGTTCCTTGTCTCGTTAAAATCTGCTTTGCTCAGCTGGTTCTAGGCTGCAACAGAAATGTTAATAAGCTTGTGACATCAGCTTGGATGTCCTCAGAGTTTAAAATAAAAGGTTCTGGGGTGGGCGGGGCTGAATGCTACTTACCCAGCATTTCAGCATGGAAAAGGGAAAACAATTCCAGCCAAAACCAAACCAAACACCAGGCTCCTTTTAAACGTTTCCCAATGCAGCAGACAGGAGAGGAGACAAAGCAGCGGCTTCGCTGTGAGCTGGTGTAACCCAAACACCATCTGGGTGTGGTGTTCTGTCTCATCTAGTGGTATTGAGACCACTTAGGGCTGGTCTACAGTAGGGGGAGGAATTGACCGAAATTATGTAAGTTCAGCTACGTGAATAATGTAGCTGACGTTGGCGCATCTTCGGCTGACTTACCTGCCGTCCTCATGGTGGCAGTGGGCTCCCCCGTCGACTCCAGCTTGCGCCTCTCGGCGAGCTGGAGTTCCGGAGTCAACAGGGGCGCCATTGGCCATCGATTTATCATGTCTTAATGAGACGTGAAAAATTGATTGCCAAAAGATCGATCAGTACCCGCCAATCCGGTGGGTAGTGAAGACAGACCCTTACAGAGAGTTAAAAGAGTGTACTCTACAGCCTTAGCTAATAACCAGCTCATCCAGTAGGGGCACGTGCATTTAGTTCCAGACATCCCCGGTTTGATCCCGCCCGCCGACAGCAACAGTCTGTCACCATTACAGTGGCACCATTCAGCCATTTGCATTTATGATCAAGATACTATATGGCACAGGTGGATTTCTGGTGCCAGGTAAAACGTAGTACTGCAGTTTCACTGCTACCTTGTGCCAGGCATGGTGAGTGCTGAACAAGCAGAGGTACCTCTAACGGGTGTGGGACGGGCAGGGCAAAGTCAAAGGGAAGCCGGGAGAAACCAACCAGCCATAAAACATCTTTGAAAGCCAGACAGGTTGCATGGTCTCCGTCATTCCAGCTTTGCCAGAGAACAGCGCTAGGATATAACTTTGCTTTGGCCCCATTCATGGGCCAAATTCTGCCACTGGCTCTAAGTGAAAATGCCACATGTTGCCTCGGACCCAGCTCATCCTTGTTAAGGTATCAGGATCGGTGCTTTATTAATGATGCCCTTTCAGCAAAAGCCACAGCCAGTAGGTTGTTGGGGTTTTTTTTACACTGTGGCTTATATTCAAAGAAGCACTCGGGACATGCTCTGTGCATGGGAGTAACCTGCATGCTGTGATTTCCCCAGCGATGGGGTTTAGGTCATCGCTCAAGGCTGTGGCACACAACAAATTGAAATTATTTCATTTCTTGTCTGCTGGGATTTGAAGACTTGTACAGCTGGCTGCTGGCAAAGGAAACCAGGCCAGGTTAGTCAGCAGAGGTGGAGCTCGGGGGTCTCGGTTCTGGAGTCACCTGACACCAAAAGGCTCTCTCCCATTGCTCAGGGAGACCCATTCCAGGAGCCAGAGACTCTTTGGCAGCACAAGGAAGTCTCTTGCCTGTCTGGGGCTCAGCACCTGATTCTCAAAAACACACAATTGTGAACACAAACTGGGCATGACCAGTTAGCACATGTCCAGTTAGCCAGCTGTATGTGCAAATATTTGCTTTGTGTGCACACCTGAGGCCATTGTGTGCACACGTTGGGCACACTCTTGTGTGCACAATTATTGCACCTGCCTTTTTGAAAGTCAGGTCCTCAGCATCAGAAAGGAAGGGGAGAGAGAGAGTGGGAGAGAGCACGCTAGAAATACGGTGTGAGAAATAGAAGAAGAAAGAGAGAGACCCTGAAGAGGATATAGACAGAAAGAGACTGTGGAATTACATGCCATGAGGGTAAGGGTGATAGACAAATTGAAGAAAGAAAGAAAGAAAGAAAGAAAGAAAGAAAGAAAGAAAGAAAGAAAGA